>PVJX010032688.1:0-20242 GCA_004027295.1 Dolichotis patagonum
CACTCTATGCATGGCTTTATACTATTGTGTTATGTTTGATATTATTGTAATTGAAACTATGCTCAACTATAGCAGAGTAAGAGATATGGTGTTAGATACTGTTGATGTCCAGTTGACTTAATGTAAAGTACTGTGTTGCCTATGTTGTCCTCTTCTGATCTGCTCTGTACTGCCCCCTTTTGTTTTATTCTCTTTTAAACAAATAAAAAAAAAGAAGCAACAGCATTTGTTTCCTGAGTTCCCAACCATGTTGGAACTTATGGCGCTGGGAAAACAAGCATACATCCTGCAACCCTGGTAAGTGGCTGTGGTCTGAAAACCCACAGCCACAGCAGGGCAAGAAGCAACAGCATTTCCTGAGATCTGTGTCATGTTTTAAGTTAGGGCCTCTGGAAAACAAGCATCCAGCTTGCCGCCCTGGTAAGTGCCTGTGGTCTGGCAAGCTGCAGCCACCCCAGGACAAGAAGCAACAGCATTTCCTGAGAGCCACAGCGTGTTGGAAGTTAGGGCACTGGGAAATCAAGCCTGCATCCAGCTTCCATGGTAAGTGGCTGTGGTCTGGAAATCTGTGGCCACCATAGTGTAAGAGGCTACAGTGTTTCTTGAGATCAGTGCCATGTTGGAAATTAGGGTGCTGGGAAAACAAACATCCAGCCTGCTGCTCTGGAAAGTGGCTGTGGTCTGGCAAGCTGAGGTCACCCCAGCGCAAGAAGCAACAGCTTTTCCTGAGATTCATACTGTTTTGGAATTTAGGATTGTGGGAAAATCTACCATCCAGCCTGAAGTGCTTATAAGTGGCTGTGCTCTGGCAAGCCGTGTCCACCCAAGGGCAAGAAGCAGTAGTGTTACCTGAGATCCATGACATGTGGGAATTTAGGATGCTGGGAAAACAAGCCTGCATCCTGTCACCCTGGTAAGTGGCTTTGTTCTGGCAAGTCTCTGCCACTCAAGGGTCAGAAGCAACAGGGTTTCCTGAGTTTCGTGTCATGTTGGAACTTAGGGTGCTGGGAAAACAAGCATCCAGTCTGTCTCCTTGGTAAGTACCTGTGGTCTGGCAATCTGTGGCCACCCGAGGGCAAGAAGCAACGGCATTTCCTCAGATCCACGCAAAGTTGGAACTTAGGGTGCTGGGAAAACAAGTATCCAGCCTGCTTCCCTGGTAAGTGGCTGTGGTCTGGCATGCTTAGGCCACCCCAGGGCAATAATTTATGCAGCAGGATTTCCTGAATTCTGCACCATGTTGGAACTTAGGGAATACAAGCCTCCATCCCACATCTCTGGCAAGCCGTTGACATCTCAGGGCAAGAAGCAACAATGTTTCCTGAGTCAGTGCAATGTTGGAACATTGGGAGCTGGGAAAACAAGCATCCAGCCTGCCACCCTGGTAAGTGGCTGTGGTCTGCCAAGCCACAGCCACGCCAGGGCAAGAAGCAATGCTGTTATGAGAGATCCATGCCATGTTAGAACATAGGGTGCTGGGAAAATAAGTATCCAGCCTGCTGCCATGGTAAGTGGCTGTGATCTGTCAGGTGAAGCCACTATAGGGCAAGAAGCAACAGCTTTTCCTGAGATCCCTGCTATATTGGAACTCAGGGTACTGGGAAAACTGCCATCAGGCTACCACCCTGGAAAGTGGCTGTGGTCTGGCAAGCCACGGCCACTGCAAGGCAAGAATCAACAGCATTTCCTGAGATCTGCACCATGTTTGAACTTAGGGTAGTGGGAACATAAGCATCCAGCCTACCACCTTGGTAAGTACCTGTGGTCTGGAAAGCCATGGCCACCCCAGGGCAAGAAGCAACAGTGTTTCCTGAGATTCATGCCATGTTGGAAGTTAGCATGCTGTGAAATCTAGCCTGCATCCTGCTGTCCTGTTAAGTGGCTGTGCTCTGGAAAACCACAGCCACTCCCGGGGGAAGAAGCAACAGTGTTTCTTGAGATCTGTGCCATGTTAGAACATAGGGTGCTGAGAAAAGAAGTATCCAGCCTGATGCCCTGGTAAGTTGCTGTGGTCTGGCAAGCCGTGACCACCCCAAGGCAAGAAGCAACTGCATTTCCTGAGATCTACCCCATTTTGTAACTTTGGGCACTGGGAAAACAAGCATACATCCTGCTGCCCTGGTAAGTAGCTATAGTCTGGCAAGCCACCACCACCCCAGGACAAGAACCAACAGCGTTTCCTGAGATCTGGGCCATGCTGGAAAATAGGGTGCTGGGAAAACAAGCATTCTGCCTGCTGCCTTGGTAAGTGCCTGTGGTCTGGCAGGCCGCAGCCTCCCCAGGTCAAGAAGCAATGCCATTTCCTGAATTCCATGCCATTTGGGAACTTAGGGCCCTGGGAAAACAAGCATCCAGCCTTCCGCCCTGGTAAGTGGGTGTGAGCCTAGTGGCACTCAGCCTGACAATGAAACATGCCATTCCTCCCCCACTTTTAGCAAGTGGGAGCCAGAGATCTGAGCATGTCTTGCAAAGCTGACCCTATGTAATATAGCATATAAGGGGCTTTTCCTTCTGCCATCTCTTTGAAGGCAAGTATTTTTATCAGTATTTTGCTGTATCCTGATTAATGGTTTTGGTCTATTCCATATTGTTTTGATAAGTTCTATAATATTCTGTATTTCCTTTGATTTTGCTGTACCTGATTGAAAGAACAAGTATTGTGAAAATGATGAGATATACTATGTTACCTATTACTGTTATTCCGGTAACCAGCTGTGAAGTTCTATACCAATTTCACTACACTGTCTCAATTGGCTTTATTCCATCTTGTTGTGTTTTACATTACTACTTCCAAGTTAATAAAAAGTTAAATAAAAGAACAATAGAACATGAGAAAACAAAGTAACAAAATATCTCCAAAACCTGCCAACTCCACCAAAGCTGATCCATGGGGCATGGATGAGGAGAAACTCAAAAACAAAACAATAAAATTATATAAAGTGATTAAAAAGGCAATAACAACAGCAAAACAGATCAGTGAGGTACTGAGTTAGCTAAAACATGGTATAACTAAACAGATAATGGACTTAAAAAGCAACAGGAGGAAAAGAAAGTGCTCTAAAGGATATAACTGCATGTGTGTTTAAGTGTGTAGGATTGATAACTGTATTACTAAGATTTGGTTGAATCATTGAACAGAACTGTTTTCAGTCTCACTGTTTGAATGTCTACTTTTTATGCTTTAATTTTGTAACTTGAACAACTAGTTCTAAGAGGACTATATGTAATTTATCAACTAGTGATTTCTTACTGTTTTTTTGAAATTCTGTATTATTTCTCCCCTTTTTTCTGTTTTGTTTTTTTCTCTTTAATAAAATTTTAAAAAATAAAGTCCTGTATTATTTTCATTGTTTTTTTTACTGTTTGCTTTTATTCTGTTTTTTTTTTTACCTGATTTTATTATACCTGATGGCATGGGCAGCTGTTTCAAAGATAACAAGATATATTATGGTAGCCGTTACCGATTTCCTATTATTTTGTTTTGAAGTCTTGTATCAATTTAATTGTTTTGCTTTGATCGCTTTTATTCTGTTCTATTTTGTTTGATTTGATTATGTCTGATTGTATGGGCAGCTATTTTGAAGATAACAGGAAGCATTTTGTTATTTCCTATTATCTTGTTTTGAAGTTCTGTATCATTTTCACTGCTTTGTTTTGATTGGCTTTATTGTTTTTTTTGTTTTATACTTTTTAAAAGAGTATTATTGGAAGGAGGCAACATAGAATACCTCTTGTTATTTGAATTCTTGATGTGTCACATTACATCTATGTAACCTGGAGCATGTCAACATCTTAGTGTTTCTTTTTCCATGTCTGTAAAGTCAGGATTGTAGTAGTGTTTATTCACAGGATGGTTGTGATAGTATAAGTTAATGTAAGTGTGTATAAAAAGGTTTGAAACATTGTTATAAAACTGTGATCTATTTTGTTACTATTATTTTTTTACACATTATTCCTATGGAAAAGGGAACTTGACATGCACTGTATCCTTTAAACATCAGAACAACTCAGTGAGGTTATATTTTTTTCTAATTTACAGATGAAGTTTACCAAGGTTTGAGAAACTTAAACATGAAAGTGACAGATTGTTGGTTAGGACATGCTTTATGCACAAATTGCTCTGGAACATTCATTGAAAGCTAATGATTTAGTCAAGAGTTTGATTAAGAAACTAGGTACTATCCTTTCCTTGGCTCAGTAGTGGGATGTGAGGCTACCTTGAGTAAACGCATCTGCCTAAATATAGAAAATTCCAACTTTTTCTGTAACTGAAAGTTGTAAATAATATCACTTTACAGGGAAGAAATAGCCACTCCAATAGTTAGACTTGCTCAGGAAAAGTTACTGTGGCACAATAAAACTAAAATGTTGAGATAAGGCTAGAGATTACACCACCAGTTCATAGGAGACAAAACTCTGGCATGGGATAACCTGATAGTGCTAATGGGCAACACAAACCAGCAGTGGTTTGAATGTAATAAGTGGCAAATTCAGTGAGCAGTTTGAATTTTCTGACCTTCTTACATCCAGGTATGGATGCATCTAAGTCCATAGATGGGATTTAATTCAGCCACTGATTATGTTACACAAGTTCCCATTCACAGTTATAGAGGGATAGAGCTGAACCACACAAGCTCTAAAAAGCTTTGCCTATTTGAACTGAAATTGATAACTGTGGACTATTTTAAGATATAGTATAATAACATCACAAAGAACATTGGAAATACTTTTTCTTATTTTATTTTTAGTAAGTCTCTTTCTGTAAGTGCCAGTGGAGTGTATTTATGTGTTTATAAGTGCTTATAAGTGATAGTTATTACTACTAATCTGAAGTACCTTACCATATCAGATTATACTCTCCTTCAGGAAGAGTTTTTCCCACAGGTCTTGCTAAATTGATGTTTATATTAGTTTATTAATTGGATGCAATCTCTGCACAAATTCTCACACTTTTCATTTATATATATTTTTTATTTATAGTTCCTCAAATAACTTCTCAAGCTCCTCATTGTTTTATTAAAAATTATCAACAAAACCCATTGTTTTCTTTGGACCATTTTGGTCTCTTTTTTCTATTTGATTTTTCTTAATTTTTTCCTGTTCTCATTGTCTAGACTATGCTCTACCATGTATTTCTTTGTTTTCCTGTTAGTGAAAGTGTTTTTTAAAGATTTATATTAAATGCTGATATATGTCCAGAAGTTATTCTCTTCTCACAATGTGGTGCTAGTGATTAAACCAAGGATTATATTTTGAATAAAAATAAAAGTATTTCTTCAGTCCAAATTATGCGAAAAGCCCAGGGCACATGACAGGGTTAAAAAGAGTCAATGAGCTATCCATTGTAATGAAAAACCTTTGTATTCAAATTGACCTACAAATTTTTTTCACAAAAACGTAAGATATATTAAAAAAACACAATATCTCTAAAAATTTATTACTTACCAAAAACATATCCCACAAAACTGAAATAAACTGAATTCCAGAAAAATTATTCTAAAAATTAATAGATGTAATCATTATAAAGATCAATGAAGAAAAAAACAAGCAGGTGAATTAGCCAATTATTAAGGCATTCAGTGCATTTAAAGAAGATGAAAATGGGTATCTCAATTTAAGAAGACAATGGAAGTCTGGTCATGGAGAACTGCTTCAATAAAAAGATTGGTGTTATGAAAAGAAATCAAAGAGAAATCATGAAAATGAAAAACTCAACTGAAGAGCTTGGTAAATAGCACAATCTGTTAGAAAAAAGTATATCAGACATTACTGGGCATGATGACATATGCCTGTAATCTCAGCACTCAGGAAGCTGAGGCAGGAGGAGCACTACGAGTTTGAGTCAGTGCTACAAAGTGAGTTCAAGACCATCCTGAAATATGTAGCAAGACCCTATCACAAAAAATAAAAAAAGAATATCAGGAATTGAAGACCAGGTGGATGTACTGGAACATTCAGTTAATAAAAACAATAAATATAAATAATCAAAAATTATCCAATAGCTACTAGAAGATTTTAAAGATCAAAATTAAGGATATTCAGATTTGACAAAAGGGTCAAAGTAGAGAGTAATGGAACAAAATTATTCAAAGAAATTATTGCAGAAAATTTTCCAAATCTAGGAATTGAGATGAATTCTTATATAAAAGAGGCACTGAGAAACCCAAATAAATAGTGCTCCTCCTGCCTCAGCTTCCTGAGTGCTGATATTACAGGCATATGTCATCATGCCCAGTAATGTCTGATATTCTTTTTTTCTGACAGATTGTGCTATTTACCAAAAAGAACTGTTCCAAAACACATCATACAAAAAATGCCAGAAACTAAAAGAGAGAGCATCAAGAGCTGTGAGAGAAAAGAACCAAATCACCTGTAATGGGAAACTCATCAGAGTAAAAACAAATTTCTCAATGGAAAACTTAAAAGAGGGGATGCTTAAAATAAAATTTTTTTCACATCCTGAAACTGTTTAACTGCCAACACACATTATAATACTCCTGAAGACTGTCCCACAAAGTCAAAGGAGGAACAAAGACCTTCCATTATAAAGATAAAATAAATAAATTGAGGATCCCAAAGCCAGTGTTACAGAAAATACAAGTATCCTAAACAGAAATTATGGTGGAAAGCAACCACTTTGAAACCAAATAAAAGAATAAATCTCACTTTAAGAGTATTTTAACAAACAAGAACCATAAATGAACCAAATATTGGAAGAAAAATAAATGTCAGCAAGTCATACATACATCTCATTAATAAAAGTTAGTGTAAGTGATTTTAATTTTTATTTAAAAAATACAGACTCTCAGATTGAATCCATAGTAAAATCCATCGTTGTGCTGCCTACAAGGAACAAAATTCATTTCCAAAGTATACATACTAAAAGTGAAATGTTGGAGAATGGTATTTTAAGAAATTTGTGCTCAAAACTCAATAGGAGTATCTTTCTTATATCTAAAAATGTTGATTTCAAATTGGAAAAATATGCAAGTCAGTTATAATGTGTCTCTTAACTCATTGAAAAGGAATATTTGTGTTAATATCAATTAGAGAAATATTAATGCTGGTATCTTGTACTTTGAATTACTACTTTAAAGATAACAATATGCTATATATAAACTATGTTGTTCTCCTATTATTGTGTTATGAAATTTTAGTCTACCTTTTTACCATAAAATAAAAATTGATTGGGAGAGAGAAAGAATGTCACTACATGTTGCTGAAGTGAACAATTTCCAATGAAGAGATAGCAATTTAAATATATATGGACCAAATATAATGAATCCTATTCCATAAAGCAATCACAATCTGACATACATGAACAAGTGTAGAACATTACAATCATAGTAGAAATATTCAATAGCCCATTCTCATAAAGAGATCAATAAACAAAAATATAAAAAAGATCAGATATACAATATATTGTAGATCAATAGGACTTATCAGAAATGTGACATTTTTATCTAACAATAACAAGCAATATTTTCAGCAGGCCACAAAATATCCTCAAAAATAAACCATATTTTAAAGCATAAATTCTCAATAAATACAAAACAATTGCAATGATCTTTTCTATCTTCTCTGATCATAATGAAATTAAATGAGGAATCAACAACAGAACTACAAGGACACATGAAGATTTAAAAGTAAGTTCCAAAATAATACTAGACCTGTGAAGAAATTATAGGAGAAATTTAAAAATTCTTCAAATTAAAAAAATGATAGAAACACAGCATATCACTATTTGTAAAACATGGTGTATAAACTTCCTGATTTGCTACATTCTATATGCTAGTATCTTATTGAGGATTTTCGTGTCTATGTTCATTAGAGATACTGGCCTGTAGTTTTCTTTTTTTGGATGGGTTATTGTTTGGTTTTGTAATAAAGGTTCAGGGGTTATTTTGGAAGTATTGCTCACATTTTAATTTCCTTAAAAAGTATTACTATTAGTAGCATTAATTTTTTTAAGTTTTTTGTAAAATTAAACAGTGAATCAATCAGGGCCTGTGTTTTCCTTTGCTAGTAAATTTTGAATTATGTTTTCAGTTTCATTCATTGATATTAGATAATTTAGAATTTTCATATCTTTATTTAGTTTTGACAATTTGATTATGGGAAATCTGCCCATTTCTTTTATGTTTTCCATCTAATTAGAATAGTTCTTGTAAGTAGATATTGATGATCTTCTGGATTTCTGTAGGATCCATTTTAGTCCCCCCTTTTCATTCATAATTGCTTGAATTTGTTTTTTGTTTCCTCTTTTTCATGAAGTTAGATAATGGTTAATCAATTTTATTTATTTTTTCAAGAACTAACTTTTCAATTCATTTATTCTTTGTATTGTTTTCTTATTCATAATTGCATTAATTTCTGCACTTATCTTTACAATTTCTTCCCTTATGTATGTTTTGTGCTTGATTTGCTCTTTTTCTAGAAGTTTTAGATACAAAATTATGTTGTTTTCTTGAGCTTGTTCTGTTTTCCTGATGTGAGAGTTCACTGCTAAAACTTTGTTTGTAGGACTGCTTTCATTGTGTCACATAAGATCTAGTATGTTATATTGGCATTATCGTTTAATTGTACATAATGTTTGATTTGTCTTTAACTACTTCTGTGACCTATTGTTTTTTAGGAGGGTATTGTTCAATTTCCATGTATTTACATAGTTGTTTCTGCTTTCTTTTGTCAACAATTTCCACTTAAATTGTGCTACAGTCAGATAGTATGCATGGGATGATTTCAATTGCTCTACATTTACTTAAACATATTTTGTGATCTAATATGTGATTTATTTTGGAGAACATCCCATTTGCAGCTGAGAGGAATGTATATGCTGATGTTTTGGGGTGGAACATTTTGCCAACATCTACCAGGTCCATTTGATGACAGGCTTGTATTGTGATACTTCTTTGTTGATTTCTTTTTCTGGCTGATCCATTTGTGAGAATACTGTGTTGAAGTTCCCCATCACAACTACGTTAGTGATTAGTTGATTTTTCTTGTCTGTTAATATTAGTTTTATATAGTTTGGTGCATTGGTATTAGGTGTATTTATATTTATGATTAAAATCCCTTTTCTGGAATTTTCCCTTAACAAGTATGTAGTGACCTTCCTTGTCCCTTTTGACAAGTTTTGGCTTAAAATTCACATTGTACCTGTTCAACCTCAGAACCCAGGATAGCTGTGGATCGTTGGCTGTCCTTTCCCCTCGACCCCTGGACCTAGGATGGCCATGGATTTTCAGCTGCCCCTACTTCTCAACCCCCAAATCTAATATGCCTGAACATTATTGGCTATCCCTCATTTCTGACCCCAGAAACTAGGATGGCTGCAAATCATTGGCTGCCCAGTCCTTCACCCCAAAACCTAGGAAGGCCATGGATCATCCCGTGCCCTTCCCCCTTGACCACAGACCTAGGACAGTTGTGGATCATCAGCTGCCCCTCCTCCTAAACTCTGGAACCTAGGATGGCCTCAGATCATTGTCTGTCACTCCCCCTTGACCCTGGAACATAGAAGAGCTGCAGATCATTGCTAACTCCTCCCTCCTGACACTCAGACCTTAGAAAGCAGTGGATTAACCTTGCTGTACTGATGGGAGGCTCAGTAACACCTCATTCACACAGAGGACCTCAGCAGGCTTTTGACAGTGTGGTGAGTTTCTCCCTCAAACAGAGGACCTCAGTGGGTAAACAGGAGTAGTAGCAAAGTTGTCCCCAACTGTAGGACCTTGGTGAGCCAGGCAAGAGTGTGGATGAATCCTTCGTCTATACAGAGAACACCAGGTGGGTTGAACAGAGTACTGATATGACCTCCCCCAATCCAGAGGAAATCAGAAGAGCTAAAGAGACACCCAGTGACACAGTAGGGTCACAGCTCAGGCAAACACTATAGCTAGGTTGCTCTGGTTGCCTAGAACAACCTGAAGCCATAGTAGCAACAGTATTGACTTACATCAATACTCCTTGGTTAGTCAGCCTATGAAGAATATAGGACTCACCCAATAGGCCTTGCAGGAGGAATTGAGATGACTGGCCCTCCCCTTCATTGTGGGACCCAGAAGTTGGACAAACATCAACTGCACAGTAGGACCCTAAGACACGTATTATAGACTGTTGGGACTAGTATGATTGAAAGACCAAATATTAGCTCAAGAGGTGAAAATGACAAAATGAAAAAGTAAAATGCAATCTCAAATATCTAGTCCACCGGGAGCAAGTACAAGAGACACTGAAATAGAAGACATTAAATGTCACACACCTGAAATTTCTGAAAAGATATCAAGTGAAATAAAGAAAAAATTCCATGAAGCTATAGAAGAAATCAAATTAGAAGTAATCTTTCATGTAAAGAAAGAAATGACAACCTTCATAAAGGAGTTGTTTAGCATACCTAGAGAAGACATAGATGAAAAAGTACAGGAGTGTGGGACAATAATGGAAACTTTGAATGAACAAAATAGAAAAGAAGTAGAATGCATAAAACAATTTCAAAGAGATATTCAAGAAATAAAAAATTCTATTGAATTCTGCTAAAGCCATTTGAATGAAGCTGAGGATAGAATTGTGGAAATTAAGGACAGGATTGCAGGTAGAGATCATGAAAGGAGAGAACTTTTAAAAATAATGAGGCAGCATGAAATGACAATTCAACAGCTTCAAGATGATGCAAAGAGAAAATAAGACTGGCAGGCATCAATAAAGATGCAGGGGTCAATGCAAATGACATAGAAAAATATTCACAGAAGTAAAGCAGAAAATTTCTTAAACATGGGGAAAGAATCTGATATACACATAAGTGAGGCATATAAAATGTTAAACAGTCATAATCAAAATAAATCTACACTCAGACATATAATAATTAATATTCCAGGCACACAGCATAAAAACAGAATACTAAAACCTGTTCAAGAGAACACACAACCCACTTATCAAGGAAAGTCCATTAGAATCACTGCAGATTTTTCAGCACAAACCCTCAAGCTAAGATGAGCTTGGAGTGAAGTATTTCAAGCCCTGAAAGAAAACAACTGTCAACCCAGATTGATATACCCTGCAAAACTTCCTTTGGAAGTTAATGGAGAAATAAGATACTTTCATGAAAAAGAACAATGGCAGAAATTCATGTTCAACAAATGAACCCTAGAAAGACTACTGAAAGGCATTTTAGAGAGAGATAAAAATAACTACAATTCTCAGAAGAGAAACTAAAAGAAATCACTAGACAGGGGAAGCAATTAAACAAGGGAGAAAAGCAGAAAACCAACAGCATGAAAATAACATGAAAAAGTTGAACCAATAAATATCAGTTGTATCCATCAATGTAAATGAGCTCATTTCATCTACTAAAAGAAAAAGGATCAGGAAACAGGATCAGGAAACAGGATCCAACAATATCTTGTATATAACAAACAAATTTGACTTTAAAGGAAACTCATAGACTGAAAGTCAAAGGATGAAACTAATATTCCACACAACAGGAACTCAGAAAAAAGCAGGGGTAACTATTCTGTTTGCAAACAACATGAACTTCAAATAAAAAATGATCAAAAGAGATAAATATGACCACTACATACTTGTCAGGGGAATAATTCAAGAGAAAGATATAACAATCATAAACATATATGCACAAAATACAGGAGTACCTAGCTATATAAGACAATACTAATAGACATGAAAAACCAAATAATCAACAACACAACTTTAATAGACAACCTTAATACGCCATTATCACAAAAACATAGATCAACTAGACAAAAAGTCAGCAAAGAAATAATAGAACTTAATCAAACTTGTGAATAATTGTACTTAGTAGATGTCTACAGAGTGTTCCACCCAAAGAAATCAGAATACACATTCTTGTCAGCTGCACATAGGGCATTCTCCAAAAATAAACCATATATTAGCCCATAGAACATTCTTAAGTAAATATAAAGGGATTGAAATTACTCCCTGCATATTATCTGACCGTAGTGCACTGAAATTGGAAATTAATGACAGAAGAAATTGCAAAACAATCATAAATACATGGAAATTAAGTTACAACCTCTTGAACAATCAATGGGATGCAGGTGAAATTAAATAAATTAAGCAGTACCTACAATTCAATGAAAATGCAGATACAACATACAGAAATCTGTGGGATGCAAAGAAAGTGAATCTAATAGGGAAATATAGAGCAATAAATTGTCACATCAATAAAATGGAATAAGAACAAATAACCTAGTAATACATCTCAAGTTTCTAGAAAACAAAGAACAAGTAAAACCTGACGCTCATAGAAGAGAGGAAATTATAAAGATCAGCGCAGAGGCTATGGTCTGGCAAGCCACGGCCATGCCACCCCAGGGCAAGAAGCAGAAGCATCTCCTGAGATCCACGCCATGTTGGAACTTAGGATGCTGAGAAACTGAGCAACCAGCCTGCCACCCTGGTAAGAGGCTGTGAGTCTACTTGTGCTCAGGCTGGAAATCAAAGATCCCATCCTCCCACCCCACCCCCATTAGCAAGTGGAAGCCAGAGATCTGAGCATCTCTTGGGAGGCTGACCATATGTAATATAACAAATAATGGTGATTTCCTTCTACCATCCCTTTGAAGGCAAATATTTTTATCAGTATTTTGCTGTGTCCTGATTAATGATATTGCTCTATTCCATATTCTGTTTTGATAGTTGTATAATATTCTGTATTCTCTTTGATTTTGCTATACCTGATTGAAAGAACAAATATTGTGAAGATAATGAGATATACTATGGTATCTATTACTGTTATCCTGGTAACATGCTGTGAAGTTCTATACCAATTTCACTACAGTGTCTCAATTGGCTTTATTCCATCCTGTTCTGTTGCATTTTACTACCTTAAAGTTAATTTAAAAAAATAAAGAACGAAACACTTTTAACTTGAAAGGAAACTTATAGACTGCAAATCAAAGGAGAGAAAACAATTGTCCCATACAACAAGAGATCAGAAAAAAAAGCAAGGGTAACTTGCCCATCAACCACAGAATGGATAAGAAAGATATGGTATTTTGGTACCATGGAAAGATACCCAACTATAAAGTAGAATAATCTTGAGGATCTTGTAGGTAAATGGATGAAACTGGAGATCATGTTTATGGGTAAAACAGTTTGAACTCGTATGGGTGAACCCTACAATAAAAAACAGAAGCAGTTAAAGGGATCAAAAAAGCACAATGTATATTATAAAAGTGATAGGGGAGGAAACACCTGGGAGGAGAAGGTAGTGACACTGTTAACTTCTTACTGTCTTGGCTTAAACTCTTGTATTGTTTTCACAATTTTGTTAGGTTTGGTTTTGTTCTGTCTTGTTTTCTTAGATTTTACTGTGTCTGATGTTATGGGCAACTATTTTGAAGATAATGGGTTTTATTATGGTATTCATGGTTGCTTTCCTATTATCTTGTTTTGAAGTCCTGTTAGGTTTTCATTTGTTTGTTTAACTGGTTTTATTCTGTTGTGTTTTGTTTGATTTTATTATGTGTGATAGTATGGATAACTGTTTTGAAGAAAAAGAGACATTATAGAAACCATTGTTCATTTTCTATTATCTGGTGTTGAAGTCCTGTAATGCTTTCATTCTTTTGATTGTTTTTATACTATTTTGTTATGTTTCAGATTTTTGTGTGTGAAGATATCACTATTTTGAAGAAAACAAGATACATTATGGTAGCCACTGTTGATTTCCTGTTGTTTTGTCTTGAAGACCTGTGTTGCTTGCATTGTTCTATTCTGATTAGTTTTGTTCCACTTTGTTTAATTCTCTTTAAAATAAAAAAAGATTTTAAAAATATCAGAGCAAAAATTAATGCAATTGAGACTAAAAAAATAATGCAAAGAATTAATGAAACAAAGAGTTGGGTTTTTTAGAGAACAAACAAAACTGATAAACCTCTAGCCAACTTTATCATTAAAAAGAAAGAAAAAAGTCAAATTCATGCAATAAGGACTGAAAAGAGGCAAACTTCTACAGAACCCATGGAAATTCAAAAGATCATCAATACCGATCTTGAAAATCTTTATTCCCATAGGGTCAAAAACACAGAGGAAATGGACAGATATCTAGAAACATATGAATTACTAAAGTTCACTCAAGACGATATAGCAATTTTGAATAATACTATATCAGCTACTGAAATTAAAAATATGATTAAAAACTTACCAACAAAGAAAATCCCAAGTCCTGATGGATTCCTGGCTGAATTCTACAGGAAATTTTGAGATTTAATGGCAATACTCCCTAAACTCTTCAATTAAATTGAAAGGGAAGAAATTCTCCCTAATTCATTCTTGAAGGCAAGTATCACACTAATATCAAAACCAGAGAAAGACCCAACAAAAAAAGAGAACTACAGGCCAATATCCCTAATGCACATAGATGGAAAAATTCTCAACACAATATTGGCAAACAATGCAGCAAATCATCAAGAATATTTTACAAAATGATGAAATGGGATTCATATCAGGAATGCAGAGATGGTTAAAAATATGCAAATCAATAAACACAATAAACCGTATCAATAGAGCCAAAGAATCACATGATCAATTCAATAGATGCAGAAAAAGCTGTTAAGTCCAACACTCTCATGGTAAGAACTTTACAAAAAATTGAAACAGATGGTCTTTACCTCAGTCTGATAAAACTCATCTATGACAAACCAACATATTAAATGGCAAAAAAATGAAAACCTTTACTCTAAATTCATGAACAAGACAAGGATGTC
This sequence comes from Dolichotis patagonum, assembly GCA_004027295.1. Lineage (NCBI taxonomy): Eukaryota > Metazoa > Chordata > Mammalia > Rodentia > Caviidae > Dolichotis > Dolichotis patagonum. Next base: position 14,748 of record PVJX010032688.1, read on the forward strand.
CATTATTTCCACTCCTAATCAAGACAGTGCAAGAAATACTAGCCAGAGCAATTAGACAAGAGAGAAATGAAAGGAGTAAGGATAGGAAAAGAAGAAGTTAAATTATTATTATTTGCAGATGACATGATACTCTACATAGAAGACCCCCAGAACTCCATTGAAAGACTCCAAGGTAAATAACTAAATTCAGTAATGCAGCTGGATATAAATCAACACTCAAATAATCAATAGCATTACTGTACACAAACAAAAAACTCACTCAGAGAAAAAATATTGAAATAACACCTTTTACAATAGCATCCAAACAAATGAAATACTTAGGAATCAACTAACAAAGAATGTAAAAAATTTATACGGTGAAAATTTTACTACTCTAAAAAGGAGATTAAATAGTGGATTAGAAAATAGAAAATTATCACTTGCACTTTGTTAGAAAGAACCAACATCGTGAAAATGACCATACTTCCAAAGCTGTTATACAGATTTAATGCAGTCCTAATCAAAATGTCATTAAAGTAACTTACAGATGTAGAGAAAATTTTCCTAAAATTCATTTGGAAACAGAAAAAAACCTAGAACAGTGAAGGCAATTCTGACACAACATGGCAAATCTGAGGGCATCTCAATCTCTGACTTGAAATTGCACTACAAACCTACAGTGATAAAATCAGCATGGTACTGGCAAAGAAATAGACCTGAGGATCAATGGAACAGATTAAAAAATGCAAACACAACTACAAAGATACTCAGCCACCTTATATTTGACCAAAGGATATAAACATGTTCACTGGAAGAAGGATCACCTCTTAAATAAATGATGCTGGAAAAACTGTCAAGGGATTCCAGCTTTTGAGTTCCTGGGGAGCTATCGGGATGCTGACTGGGTCCAGCAGATTGTGGGGCCTTAGTCAGCCATTCTCAGCAGCCTTGTTTCAGCCCAGGAGGCAGGAACCTTGCTCGGAGTCTCTGGGCTCAATTGGGCTGGCCTGGGGATGGCTTGCAACCAGCACTGCCAGCTGCTGAGTTCATATCCATACCCCTAGGACAGGGGATTGTACCCAGGGGCTCTGATGGCCCCAGTTCTACAGGCCCAGCTTCTGCATCTCAATCAAGAGAGACAAGAATCTGCAGAGAGGTGGAGATTGCCTGGGGTGAGTTCTGGTGACCTGGGGAAAGTTGGAGACCTACATTCCGGCTTTTGAATTCCTGGGGAGCTACTAGGATGCTGGACTGGGTCCAGCAGATTGCAGAGCCTCAGTCAACCACACTCAGTGGCCTTGGTTCAGTCCAGGAGGCAGGAACCATGCTCAAGGACTCTGGGCTCAACTGAGCTGGTCTGGGGACAGCTTGAGACCAGCACTGCCAGCTCTTGAGTTCATATGAACATCCCTAGGACAGGGGATTTGCCCCAGGGGTTTCTCTGGCCCCAGTTCTCCACACCCAGCTTCTGCCTCTCAATTTAGGGGTCCAAGTACCTGCAGAGGAGCTGAGACTGCTCCAATAGCTGGGGGTGCAAGAGGAGATTTGCAACACTCCCAGAGGAAGCTTTGGAATACCACTCAAACCAAGAAAATAAAGAAAAAATGACAAAAAGGAAGACCAATAGGCAGGCTCAAATCACCAGCCCAACACAAGAAAGCCTGGGAGCCATGTACATAGAAGAAAATAGAAGCCATACACCTGAAATGAATGAAATGATATCCACTGAAATAAAGAAGCAAATAGGGGAAACTATGGAGAAATTCAAATTAGAAATAATTGCCCAGGTAAAAGAAGAAATAATAAAAGTAGTGAAAGAAATAGTGAACACATCTAGTGAAGACACATATAAAAAATTAGAGGAACAAAGCAAACAGATAGAACCCCTAAATGAACACTATAAGAAACAAACATAATGCATAAAGCAAATTCAAAGAGATATACAGGAAATCAGAAATTCTATTGAAAGCTGTCAAAAAAGCCTCAACAAAAGTGAAGATAGAATTTCAGACCTCGAAGATAAGATTGGAGCTAGAGAACAGGAAAGCAAAGATCTTTTAAAAATAACAAAGAATCAGGAAATAACCATTCAACAGCTGCAAGATGATGTAAAGAAAAATAACATAAGATTAATAGGGATAAATGAAAAAGAAGGGGACAGCCCAAATGATATCAAGAGGATATTTACAGGAGTAATAGCTGAAACCTTCCCAAACATGAGAAGGGAAAATGACATTTGGATTAGTGAAGCATATGAAACTCCAAATAGCCATAAGCAAAATAAAACTACACCCAGACACATAATAATCACCATCCCAGAAACCCACCATAAGAACAGAATACTAAAAGCTGTTAGAAAGAAAAGAGAGATCACCCATAAAGGCAAACCTATCAGAATCACAGCAGACTTCTCAACACAAATAATGAAGTGAAGAAGAGCATAGAGTGAAGTATTTCAGATCTTAAAGGAAAACCACTTCCAAGCCAGACTGACGTACCCTGCAAAACTGTCCTTCAAAATGGATGGAGAAATAAGATACTTCCATGACAAAGAACAGCTGAAAAATTTCATGACCACAAAACCAACCCTACAAGAAATAGTGAAAGATATCTAGATACACATAGGATAAACCCACCAAGCAAGGTAGACAATTAGATAGAATGGAAAGCTAAAGATACAACAGCAGAAAGATAACATGTCAACAATAAACCAATATATAACAGTTATAACCATTAATGTAAATGGCCTCAACTCACTAATCAAAAGAAACAGACTGAGAGAATGGATCAAGAAACAACATCCAACCATATGCTGTCTACAAGAAACCCATCTTAACCAAAAGGAAACGTATAGACTGAAAGTCAAAGGATGGAAAACAGTACTTCACGCAACAGGAAACCAAAAAAAAAAAGCAGGAGTAGCAATCCTGTTTTCAGACAATGTGAATTTCAAACCAAAAATGATCCAAAGAGATAAAGAAGGTTACTACATAATAGGGGAAAACTTCAAGAGGAAGATATAATAATCTTAAATAGATATGCAGCAAATTTCAGAAGACCCAGCTATACAAAGCAAATATTAACAGAAATGAAAAGCCAAATAAGCAATAACACAATTATAACAGGATACTTTAACACACCATTGACACAGAGGGACAGATCAACTAGACAGAAAATCAGTGAAGAAATAACAGAACTGAATCATACCTGTGAACAAATGGGCTTGATAGATGTATATAAATTTTTCCATCCAACAACATCAGAATATACATTCTTCTCAGCAGTACATGGGACATTCTCTAAAATAGACCATATACTAGCCCACAGAACATATTTAAGTAAATGCAAAAGAATTGATATTATCCCATGTATGTTACCGGATCATAGTGCCATGAAACTAGAAATTAACAACAAAAGCAACTGCAAAAACCTCACAAACACATGGAAGCTGAGTAATATACTCTTGAGCAATCAGTGGGTCACAGAGGAAATTAAAGAAGAAATCAAACAATATCTACAAGCAAATGAAAAACAAACACAACTTACCGGAATTTGTGGGATGCAATGAAAGCAGTCCTCAGAAGAAAATTTATTGCACTGAGTTATATCAGGAAGTGAAAATGACATTTGGATCAGGAAGACAGAACTAACACAAATAAACAACCTGATGCTACAACTCAAACATCTAGAAAAGAAGAGCAAGTGAAGCCCAAAGCCAAAATAGAGGGAGGAAATTATAAGGATTAGAGCAGAAATTAATGCAATAGAAACTAAAAAAAACAGTACAAAGGATCAATGAATCAAAGAGTTGGTTCTTTGAAAGAATAAATGAAATTGATAAGCCCCTAGCCAACCTTATTTAAAAAAGGAAACAAAAAACTCAAATTCGGGGAAAAAAGATGGTGGACCGGTAAGTAGCAGGAGAGAGACCCTCTGAGAGAGACACCTCAAATGCCAGAATAAAACACCCTGGAGAGACCCAAGCAGAGAGAGATGGACTCTCATAACCCAGGAAGAAACTAAAGTGCAAAAACACTGCTCGAATATGAGGTCCTGGGGCTACTATTAGTGAAGCGAAGATCAGCGAGCATGGCGCCCTCCTCGAGCCGCCTCAATTCCTGCCCGACCTGAACAAGCGATCCAGGCCGAAGTGACTGGCTTGAGCCGCCAGAGCACAGAGCTGAACAGCTCTGCATGCAGCTCGCCTGGACCACCCCTACACATAACCCACACAGAGGCATCGTGTATTCCCACCACAGCCGTGCTGAAGTCGGAGATTGGGGAGCCCTGCAGTTCTCAGGGACTGGCATCAACACGCAGTGAGTGATGGGAATAAGACCCTCCCGCGGGAAAGGGGACCGAATGGATGACATGTTGGATTTGGGCAGGACAGCCCTAACTCCATAAGGAAGTGGCTTCAGCTGGTTGCTCCCCTGGCCAAGCGGATTGATGGAATATGCTTGGACTAGGCTATTCCCCTGGTGGGGACCCAGTGAGTCGCTGCAAATTACTTTCCTAAGATCCATGCAAACTGATGCAGTGAAGGCCTGGAAAGGTTGACTGGCCCAGAGCGGAGGAGCTGGCCCACACTGCCCCAAAGTGAACTCAAATCTCTGATGACTTATTGAAGAGGGCTAAAGCTCCTAGACTACACCCTCTAGAGGAGCCTTAACCAACAAGAAAAGGGTCTGGCAATTACACTGTACACTTGAATGGAAGGAAGCAAAAACATGATGAAAGGGAGAAATAAGAAAAAATCCCCAGCCCCCAACCCTGAGAACATCGATCCAGGAGAGGTAAATACAAAAGAAATTGAGGGCAGCAAAAATGTAACATCAAACACAGCATTAGCGGACATAAAGAGATATCTTCAGGACCTCATAAGCAGGACCAAAACTGAAATATTAATTCAAATTAAACAAGAGATAAGTAGATTAATAAAAGAAGAGCCAGGCACCTCTCAAGAAGACACAGACAGAAGAATGGAGGAACACAAATGGAGAGAAAAATTTAATGAAGAATTCAGAAAAAAACCTAGAATTCATGAAGCAGATTCAAAGAGATTATCAGGAAAGTAAACACTCCATAGAAAGCTGGCAAAACTACTTGAAAGAAACCAAAGATAGACTATCAAAAATTGAACACAGGCTTGCAATGTGGGGTCATGAAAGGGAAGATCTCTTAAAAATAACAAGGGAGCAGGAGTAAAGATACAAAGACTGGAAAATGACAAGAGGATCTATAACTTAAGAATAAAGTATATGAATGAAGAAGCAGGAATCAAATCAGGAATTACAAAGGCTATTCACAGAAATTGTTAAGGAAAATTTCCCAAGCATAGAAAAAAGAAATGATATGCAGATGTATGAAGCATACAGAACTCCAGCCACCTACAACCCAAACAGAGCTACACCCAGACACATAATAATCAAGATCCCAGAAATTCAATATAAGAACAGAATATTAAAAGCCATCAGAGAAAAGAAACAGATCACCTATAAAGGAAAACCCATCAA
>PVJX010032689.1:0-20242 GCA_004027295.1 Dolichotis patagonum
CTTTCTATGGAGTCTTTAGTTTCCTGATAATCTCTTTGAATCTGCTTCATGAATTCTAGGTTTTTTCTGAATTCTTCATTAAATTTTTCTCTCCTTTTGTGTTCCTCCATTCTTTGGTCTGTGTCTTCTTGAGAGGTGCCCATCCTTTCTTTTATTAATCTACTTTTCTCTTGTTTAATTTGAATTAATATTTCAGTTTTTGTCCCACTTACAAAGTCCTGAAGATATCTCTTTATGTCCGCTAATGCTGTGTTTGATGTTGCATTTTTGCTGCTCTCAATCTCTTTTGTACTTACCTCTCCTGGATCAATGTTCTCAGGGTTGGGGGCTGGGGGTTTTTTCTTATTTCTCTCTTTTGTCATGTTTTTGGTTCCTTCCATACAAGTGTACAGTGTAATTCCTAGCCCCTTTTCTTGTTGGTTAAGGCTCCTCTAGAGGGCACAGGCTAGGAGCTTTTACCCTCTTCAGTCGGCTATCAGAGATTAGAGTTCACCCACGGGCAGTGTGCACTGGCTCCTCCCCTCTGGGCCAGTCAACGTTTCCAGGCCTTCACTGGGTCAGTGTGTGCTAATCTCAGGGAATTAATTTGTAGTGACTCACTGGGCCCAGCCAGGGCTATGGCCCAGTCCAAGCAGATTCCAACAATCCACTCTGCGAGGGGAGCAACCAACTGAAGCCACTTCCTTATTGAGTCAGAGCTCTGCTGCTCAAATCCAACATGCCATCCAGTCAGTTGCCCCTTTTCTGTGGGAGGGTCTTATTCCCATCACTCACCATGTATTGATGCTGGTCTCTGAGACCTACTGGGCTCCCCAACCTCCCACTTCAGTGTGGATCCAGTGCGAATTCACAGTGCCTCTGGGTGGGTTGCATGCAGCCCGCATGCAGGGGTGTTCAGCTCCATGCTCCGGCAGCTCAAGTCAGTCACTTCAGTGCAGATCAGTTGGTCAGGTCTCTGGCAGGAATTCAGATGGCTCGAGGAAGGCACTGTGCTCGCTGATCTTAGCTTCTCTAATGGTAGCCCCAGGACCTCATATTTGAGTGGTTTTTGCACTTTATTTTCTTCCTGGGTTGTGAGAGTCCATTTCTCTGTTTGGCTCTCTCCAGGGTGTTCTATTCTTGCATTTGCACTGTCTCTCAGAGAGGGTCCCTCTCCTGCTACCTACCGGTCCACCATCTTTGGACGTCTTCCATAGATGGCCTTTGTAAGGTTTAGGGTGACACCATGTATTCTGAGTTTCTGAAGGGATTTTATCTTAAACATGTGTCAGACTTTTTCCAAAGTTTTTTTGATTCTATTGAGATGACCATGTGGTTTTTGTTTTTGGATCTGTTGATATGGTGTATCACATACATTGATTTGCATATGTTAAACCATCCCTGCATTCCTGGAATGAACCCCACTTGGTTATGATGTATAATCTTCTTGATGATTTGCTGCATTCTATTTGCCAGTATTTTATTGAGAATCTTTGCATCAATGTTCATTATTGAGATTGGCCTATAGTTCTCCTTTTTGGTTGGGTCATTCTCTGGTTTTGGTATAGAGTAATGCTTGCTTCCAGGAATGATTTAGGGAGGATTGCCTTCTTTTCAATTTCATTGAAGAGTTTAAGGAATATTGGCATCAAATTTTGTCTAAATTTCATGTAGAATTCAGCTGTGAATCCATCAGAACCTGGGCTTTTCTTTGTTGGTAAATATTTATTAAGGTTTCAATTTCAAAAGCTGATACTGGATTATTCAAAATTTCTATATCTTCTTGGTTGAGCTTTGGTAGTTCATATGTTTCTAGAAATCTGTCCATTTCTTTTGTCTTTTCCTCTCTATGTGAGTAGAGATTTTCAAAGTAGGTATTCATGATCTTTTGAATTTCCATGGGATCTGTAGTAACTTCCCCCTTTTCAGGCCAAATTGCATGAATTTGGATTTTTTCTTTCTTTTTCTTCATAAGGTTAGCTAGAGATTTGTCAATTTTGCTTATTCTTTCAGAAAAACCAAGCTTTTTGATTCATTAATTCTTTGCTTTTTTTGTTTCAATTACATTGATTTCTGCTCTAATCTTTACAATTTCCTCTGTTCTATGAGCTTTGGGTTTAACTTGCACTTCTTTTTCTAGAAGCTGGAGATGAAGCATTAGGTTATTTATTGGTGCTCATTCCATTTTCTTGATATAAAAATTTATTGCTATATATTTCCCTCTTAAGACCACTTGCATTGCATCCCACAGATTACAACATGTTATTTCCACATTTTCATTGAATTGTAGGTGTTGCTTTATTTCTTCTTTAATTTCATCTGTAGCCCACTGGTTGTTTAAAAGGTTGTTATTTAATTTCCAGGTATGCATACAGATTTTGAAATTTCTTTTGCCATTAATTTCCAATTTCAGTGTGCTATGGTCACATAGTATGCATGGGACAATCTCAATACCTTTGCATTTACTTAAGAATGTTTTATGGGATAATATATGGTCTATTTTAGAGAATGTCCCATGTGCAGCTGAAAAGAATGTGTATTCCAATGTGGTTGGGTGCAACACTCTGTAAACATTTACTAAGTCCAATTGCTCGCAGGTATGATTCAGTTCTATTACTTCTTTGCTGACTTTTTGTGTAGTTGATCTATCTCTTTGTGACAATGAGCTGTTAATGTCCCCTGTAATAATTGTGTTTTCATGTACTTATTTTTTCATGCCCTTTAGTATCTGTCTTACATAGTTGGGTGCTCCTGTGTTTCGTGCATATATATTTATAATTGTTAGTCCTTCATCTTGAATTTTTCCACTTATGAGTATGTAGTGACCTTCTTTGTCTCTTTTAATCATTTTAGGTTTGATGTTCACATTGTCTGCAAATAGAATAGTTACTCCTGCTTTTTTCTGTGTTCCTGTTGCATGGAATACTGTTTTCCATCGTTTGACTTTTAATCTATGAGTTTCCTTTTGGGTCAGATGTTTTTCTTATATACAGCATACTGTGGGATCCTGTTTCTTGATCCATTCTGTCAACGTATTTCTTTTGATAGTTGAATTGAGGCCATTTACATTTATGGATATCACTGATATGTACTGGCTCATCTTTGCCATGTTGTGTTCCAATTGTTTGTTTTCTGCTTTCCCCCTTATTTAATTGGTTGTCCTACCTGGTGGTTTCTTTCTGTTGTTCTGGGGATTGTGGTCATTTTTATCTCTGTCTAGTATGTCTTTTAACACTCTTTCTAGGGTTGGTTTGGTGGACGTGAATTTCTTCAGTTGTTCTTTGTCATGGAAGTATCCTGTTTCTCCATTAAATTTGAATGCAAGTTTTGCTGGGTACATCAGACTGTGTTGTAAGTTGTTTAGTTTCAGGGCTTGAAATATCTCACTCCAAGCACATCTTGACTTGAGAGTTTGTGCTGGAAATTCTGCTGTGATTCTAATGGGCTTTCCTCTATAGGTGACTTGTATCTTTTCTCTAACAGCTTTTAATATTCTGCTTTTATGTTGTATGTCTAAGATCTTAGCTATTATGTGTCTGGGTGTAGATTTATGTTGTTTGTGACTGTTTGGTGTTCTGTGTGCCTCACTTATCTGCATATCAGATTTTTCCCAATGTTTGGGAAATTTTCTATTATTTCTGTGAATATTTTAGATATGTTGTTTGCATTGATTCCTGTGTCTTCACTAATGCCTATTAATCTTATATTGTTGCTCTAGCCATCATCTTGAAGCTTCTGGATTGTCATTTCATGCTGCTTTGTTATTTTTAAAAGTTCTATCCTTTCATGATCACTAATTGTGATCCTGTCCTCAAGGTCTGAAATCCTATCCTCAACTTCATTTAAATGGTTTTGCATGCTTTGAATAGAATTTTTTGTTTCCAAGATGTCTCTTTCAGTTTGCTTCATGAATTCTGCTTGTTTTCTATATTGTTCATTCAAGGCTTCAATCAGTTTCTCATACTCCAGTACTTTTTTCTCTATTTCTTCTTTAGTGGCACTCAGCAACTCCTTTACTAAGGCTGTTACTTCTATCTTTACATGGGAGATTACTTCTAATTTGATTTCCTCTATGGCCTCATGGAGTTTTTTTTTATTTCATTTGCTGTCTTTTCAGAGATTTCTGGTGTGTTACTTTTGACATCCTCTATTTCAATGGCTCCTGTACTTGCTTCTGGTGGACTAGATGTTTGAGATTGTATTTTGCTTTTTTGTGTTGCCATTTTCCCCTTTTGAGTAAGTGTTTGGTCCTTCAGACCTGCTAGTGTCAACTGTTGGTAGTGTGTATCTTGGTGTCCTACTGTAAGGTTGATGTTTGTCCGGTTTCTGGGTCCCACAATGAATAGGTCGGCCAGTCACCTGACTTCCTCCTGCAAGGCCTGTTGGGTGAGTCCTGTATTCTTCCTGGGCTGACAAGCCTAGTAGTATTGATGTAGGTCAACTTTTCATTCCTGCTATGACTTTATCTTCAGGTTATTCCAGGTCATCAAATCTCTTTGTTTGTGTCATCTGAGATCCTAATGTGTCCCTATTGTGTGTCTGTGTGTCTCATAAGCCCTTTTGATTTCTTTCAAGTTGGGGGAGTCCTTCTTGGCACACTCATCACTCTGCTTGATGTTTTCTGTGTGTAGGAGGGAGTCACCTTCACTCTTGTCAGACTTAGCAAGTTCTTACAGTTAGTTGGAGGGAGCTTTACTACTGACCCTATTTAGCCACTGTACACCTCTATTTTAGGGGCATACTCACCACACTGACTGGAGCCAGCTGAGATCTTGTTTTGGTGAGGCAGTCATTTAATCTCCCTTCAAACTAACACAGATAATCTGCAGTATGCCAAGGTTCCTCTGGATGCAGAGTTGCAAGTTTTCCCCATAGGCTGGGATTTCACAGGAGCATGTGCACTCAGGGCCCATGAGTGAGTTTTGGGCCCTGCTTGCTGCTTGGAGTTCACTGGGCTTAGTCCAGTTAAGCCCGCTTGTACCTCTCATGCACCTTAGGGTGGTATCAGATGCAGGGCATGGTCTCACTTCCTGGGCATGGAGTTCCAAGTTTGCCCCATGCATGCTGGATTCCACAGGAATGTGCACAGTCAGGGTCCAGAGTGGGTTCCAGCTGCTTGGAGTTCACTGAGGATAGTCAGGTTAGGCCCACTGGTCCCTCTTGTGCACCTTGGGGTGGTATCAGATGCAGGGCGCAGAGCACGTAGACCACCTTGCTTGTTTGAACTCACTGAATCACAGAAGACATGCTCCCATGTGTTTCTTCCATCTTTCCCCACTTCTGGCTTGTCTTTTATGGATGGAAAGCCTGGTGTTCACAAAGTAGACTATGCAACTTGGCCCTGTCTTATGTCCCACAACATCACCATGGTGAAGCTTCAGGGTCTTCCGGAGTCCTTCACATGCAGTGTGCAGCTACCAGAAGTCACACAAGGAAGCCCAGTAAGTTGCCGAGCTCTCAACAGTGCTATGGGGACACACATTATCATGCCATGACATTGGAAGCCAGCCCTTCATTTTACCAGTGTTTCTCCTGGTTTATGTCATCACACTCACTGGAAACTTTGGGATGATTTTTCAGATCAGATTCACTCCCCGGCTGCAAACCTGCATGTATTTCTTCCTCACCCATTTAGCATGTGTGCACATTTTCTGCCCCACTAAGTTCTCCCCACAGATGCTGGTCAATTTCTTATCTGAGAAGAAGAGCATTTCCTAGGCTGGGTGCTTGCCCCAATGTTTCCTGTCTGTGACATTGCTGCTCACCGAGTACTGCATGCTCGGTGCCGTAGCCATCTGCGACCTGCTCTGTTATAGCAGCAAGATATCCAGGTCCGTGTGCATCTGCCTGGTCATCTTGCACTGCCTCTGGGGTTCCTCAGTGGGCACCATGCAGGTAACCCTGTCCTCTCACTTGTCCTTTTGTGACTCCAACGCCCTCAACCATTTCTACTGCTCGGACCCTGCGCTCTTAATGTTGCTGTGTTCCGACACCTCCGTAAAGCAAACAGTCCTGTTTGTGTCCACAGAGTTAAACATCACTGGGTCCTAACCGTGCTCATCATCCTCACCTCCCACATCTTCATCTTCACCACTGTCACTAGGATCCACTCCAGCGAGGGGCAGCACAGAGCCGCCTCCACCTGCCGCTCCCACCTGACCGCGGTGTCTTATGTTCTACTGCTTCCTCATCTGCATGTACCTGAGAGGTGAGAACAAATTGTTGAGCAGAGCAAAGTGGTGGTAGTGTTTTGTATCTTTGTGGCCCATGCTGAACCCCTTTATCTACATCCTGAGGAGCAAAGAAGTCAAGCAGGCTTTGAGAGGAGTGTTCATTAGGAACCCTAGTAAAGTAGAGAAAACTTCAATACTTGCAGTCTCCCACTGAAGAAATAAAAATAATTTTTAATTAAAAAAGGGAACCTTGAAAGAATCGACAAATATCCCTCACTTATTTTAAATGATTCTAGTTCTCTGGAGTCAAAGCAGAGTGTCTTTGTATCTGATGATTAGTTTGAGATCAAATGAGTATCTGATGAAATAATGAATGTGACAATTAGAATGAAGACTGACTGTAACACTGCAATACTCAGCCTTGTGGGCCCAGCAGGGTTCTGTGCTTCTGACTTCTACCAGAATCACTGGGCCATAAGCTCTTTCTTCCTCTCCTTAGCTCACCAATACTGAGCATCTCTGACCTACTTTTATGAGCACAGCAAAGTGATTTATAAAACAATCCCTGAGTAAGAACATGGTTTCCATGCATACTTCACACTGTATAAATCTCTGTAGTAAAATTTGATTATTTTCCAAAAGATGCTTTTACTGATATTTGCAAATGTTTTATACTTTACTTTTGTGATATTTTATGTCCACTTATGCTTAAATGAAAACCATATGTGTTTTATTATTTAAACAAAGAAAGACATACTTTACATACTTTTATAAGCCTGTGATTTGTTTCATTGATTTTCTGTAATCTAAGTAGTTTATCTTCCTAATGGGAGATATTCATTTCCAAATTAGTTTGTTCCATTTTTCCAGAAGTTTTTTACATAAGGTCATCACTACAATATTATTAATAATTATTTGTTACATAATTTTGTATATTTTCTTACAATGATAATATCCATGAAAACTGGTTTCAATGCTTCACAACTGAATTGTGGCATAAATACACTCCATACTGTGTGACACTTTTAAAATATGTTCCTTTTAAGTGGATAGCATAACTTAACATTGGTATAAAACTGTTTAGTGTACCAATATTTTTAATCTTTAGGCAACTTTTCCCCCATTTTCAAAAGATCTTTATTGTGTAAGTTATTGCTTCTGATAAATTTCAATGGCTTTGCTTCATTTCATATTTATTTTATGTTTGTGTATTGTGATGCATAAAATCAGCACCAGAAAATGGATATCCCAGTTTCCTCTACTGCACAAGGAATGTTCACACCCATTCTCTGTGTGTGTGCATGTGGTACACACAAAGTCATCTGGACAGAATTTGTACATCAGATACACTATTGAAACTCAGCTTTCCTTCTTTTCATTCCTTCCCATGCCATAAATTAGAGGCAAAGGTGATGTTGATAATTTTCTCCCCAGCAAAAATATTTTAAATCTTTTAGTTCTGGGAACTTACTCTACAAAAATGTTCTACAGGATAAATACAAGCTTTTTTCTCCATGTTTAAAGATGGTAGACAGTGGTATTGTCATTGCTGCTTCCTACCCCACACATCCTCTGCCCCTCAAAAAAACCCATAAAACAAACAAACAAACAAATCCATAAAACATCCTTAACTGACTGCATAGCAGCTAATGCAAGAGTGAGTCACTAGGCAATAATACTCCTCTTTATGGGAGTTCTCATGGCTTATGGCAGATCCTACAGCTGCCAGGAGATGCATGTGTTCTACCAGCTCATGAATGCAGACAGTGCTCACACTGGGTGGTTCTCTGGTGACTGACAGCCATGCAAAGCCAGGGGGTGTTTCATACTTTTTTGAGCCCAGCGCTGAACACCTTGATCTACAGTTTAAGAAACAAGGATGTGACCCATGCCATACAGTTCTTCCTCATAGGAAATTTTTTTTTCAGAAAATTACAGTGTAGTATTCTTTTTGCAACTACTAAATGTCCTGGTGATGAGGTGAATTCACAAAGTGATAAAACTCATACTCTGGGATCATGACTTGTTTATCCTCCTGGACTGTCACTGGAAATTTCATTCATTTGCTCTTGAAAATAGAATATTCACTGCAAATTATTTTAATATAAACTGTCATATTGAATTTGGAAAGTTTATTTTTACATGACATCCCACATATTCACAGCTTACTATGATAGAACTTCATTTAATCTCTTCACCTAACTGTGATAGAAATCCACTATGAATGCTTACATTTTGAAAATTTATTGCAGTAAAAGAAACATTACAAGTAATCACCCTCAATATATCCTTCTTTCTCATAGCTTGCATATCCCATCTGTCTTACCACTTTGTGGAATTGTGCTGGAAGTTGTCTTTTGAGAGGCTTTTATTACAAACTATGAAGAAAAAATGTGTTGAATGCTGCTATAAAATGTTGTCCAGTGGAAAATCAGGCTTCTAAAAATATTAACAATGGTGATTAAGATTTATAGACTTAACATTTTTATACATAGAAGAGCTCCAATGATTGGCAAATCTCCAAATGGAGGACTAGTAGCTATAGTATATCAAGAACTCAAACAAATAGACATAAATAATTGAAATGAATAGACACCATTAAGCACATCAAAAGATGTTCAGTGGGTTTTTGTGTTTTTTTTTTTACTATTGGAAAAATGCATATTCAGTAACACTGAAAATTCCAAAAACTAAATGCTGCCCAGCTTGTGAAGGAAACTCTTCTACCTTAGGATAGGTATATAGGATAGGAATAGAAATATAAATCAGTATAACTACTGTGGGAGTTAGACTAGAAGTTCCTCAAAATCTGAAAATAGATATTTCATTTAGTTCAGCTCTACTGCTTCTGGGAGCTTCCCAAGAGATTAATACGTCATCTTACAGTTATAAATACACAACCATAGAAATTATTCAACAAATTAGTCTTCTAATAATCATTAGTTTTCAATTAGTTATTCAGTGAATGTTTTGGTGGGCATGACAATTATCATCATTATCTCAATGTGTTGTTAAAGGTTTGGGAAATTTCTGGGTTTCTCGTCACTGAAACTTGAAGGTCCTATTGAATCAGCTCTCCTTGGCACTGTCATTCAGTGGAGGGCTACAGAGGGTGGCCACAGATTATGATGATAGGAGTATTGCAGGTAAATTTAGTTTTGATAATGTGGCTTAGACAATTTCTCACCTTGTTGCTGAGTATATGAATAAAAGAACCAATATAATGAGAGTCACATACTTGTAGAAATGAGTAGAAATTTGAAGAGCCATAGCTAGCCCCAAATTTGAACAACAATGACAAAAAATCAGTATTATGACTCTTATCACCCTCACTACAGTACAGTAATGCCTTGATTCATGGATACTTGTATGTGCAGATGATTTAGCTTCCAAACAGAAGCATTTGGCAAAATTTTGCTTCTGTTCATGAACTCCACATGGGGTTATGAACACAACTGTGGTCTTCTTCCCCAGAATCATGGTGTGAATTGCACACGTGAACTGAGGTCCCATTATATTTATTCAATAACAACTGTGCACTTTTCTGACCTCAATCAGAGATAGCATAAAACCAGATTCTTCTCAGGTGGCTTAGCAATAGGGAATATAATGAAAACACTGAAAATACAAACAAAATTAATTATGGCATTCAAGGAATTTGAATCACTTTAGGTTAATTCCAGTAAAATATTTCCCCCTTGAAGCCTCATGGAGCTAGGGGAATGATACTATCTAGGTGGTGGGCTCTTCTCTCAACCCAGAAGCAAACAAGGGAGAGAGTCAAAAGAGGACTGAGCAAAAATGTTTATTGTAGAGTGCAGCATTTATTGTAAAGTGAAAGCAAACAGCTTTCAGGCCAATGAACCTGGCATGGTGGGGAGACCTGGCCA
Source organism: Dolichotis patagonum (assembly GCA_004027295.1). Classification (NCBI taxonomy): domain Eukaryota; kingdom Metazoa; phylum Chordata; class Mammalia; order Rodentia; family Caviidae; genus Dolichotis; species Dolichotis patagonum. Next base: position 10,043 of record PVJX010032689.1, read on the forward strand.
GGTTGTCACAGGGACTCTGTCTAGGTTGTCTTTTTTTGTTTGTTTTTGTTTTCAGTGTTTGTTTTTTTGGGGTTTTTTGTTTGTTTTTTGTACCTGGGATCAAATTCACAACCTTGCACTTGCCAGGCAGGTACTTATGCCACTGACCTATATCCCCCATGACCTGTATATATGATCTATAGCCCTAGCTATTGTTTTTATACAAAAGAAATCACTGTGTCTCAGCCTCTAAGAGACCACCCACAGAGGTTCAAGCTGGAAAGTGCCTGTGGAAGCAGGCCTACAGGGACTCCAGGTATGTAGCAGGTCTACTTGTGTGAGGGCCAATAATTGTAACTTTAAACATTACAAAGACATTCTTTAGAGAGATGAATGTCTCCTTATTTGGCAAGAAAATCCCCCCAAACTGTAGAGGCTTCTGTTTATTGAGCCTCCAGGGTCCCAACCTCCATCTTTGCTTTTCACTGTGTAGCCCTCCTTTGGCTTGGCCCTTCCTTGGCTGCTTGTCCTGTCTGTGGACCTCTGTCTGTCAGTCATTCCCACATGCCCTGCCTCTCAGGAGTGCATGTCCCTGAGAAATCTTCTCATCTTTCCACATGGTCCTGTTTGTCCACAACATTCCTAAATATACAATACATTTTAAGGACACTGTTCAGATTTTTGTTGGGCACCTGTGTTGAGGTAGGAAAGCAAACACTGGGGTGTGCTCATACTGAAATGGGAATAGCATGAGAGATAAATATGCCCTGGTCTCTCTCATACCCAATTCTGACCTTTTGCTGGTTTCTGTCTTTGGCTAAAATTCACTTTAAATAAATATCAAAGGGGCCAGGTTTATGAAAGAGAGAAAGAAACAATGAATGAAAAAGAAAGAAAGCAAGAAAGAAAGCAAGAAGAAAGAAAGAAAGAAAGAAAGAAAGAGAAAAAAGAAAATAGCCAGTGCATTTGCATCTCTCTGGAGTATAGTGGCAAAGGGTGAATTTCCCTATATTAAAACTTTAGCAGATTCCTATACCTCTGGGATATTTATATTAAAAGATTCAAATTCACTGAAGATCCCATTCAATGAGACACTTGATTTCCAATGTTTTTTAAATTCTAAAACATCTCCCCTATCATATGCACTATTCTATTTTGCAGATTGTAAAATATTGAAAAAGAATCCTTAAAATATAAGGAGTTAATAGTCTAAGACAAAATACTTCAAAACTCTCATCACAAATTAGAATACATAATGAGTCCTATTATTTCATCATTTTAGGGGATTCTGATTCCTTAATGACATTGGAGAAAGGGAGAGTAAACCTCATTTTCTCAGTGAAGTCCACATTTTCAGAACAGGAAGTTTGGGGTGGTTCTTCATGTAGATAACTTTCTGCAGAAAATAATTGAACCATAGGGATTTGGTATCTGACACACTGTTATAAATGGTACAGAGTTGTCAGCTAGAGTGTGTTGTGAAATCCCATGCTCTTCTCAGGTAGGAAAAGATATATTTCTTTTAACTTAGGCAGTCCTGAAATAAATATTTTAATCAATAAAGTTGATGGTGCTCAGTTTTAATCTGATGAATTAGTAAATGTCTCTGTTAAAATCCTGCTATCTTCTCAGCTCTGTATTATGAATAAACATGCAGTAGTGTTTATGTATAGGAAAGAAGCTGGACCACAGCAAAGATTAACAATATCAATAACTATTGGCGGCTTCCAAGTGGAAAAACACTCATTCGGTGCCACTAAGACTCTGATCATAAAATAGGTACAGTCCCTGTCCCAAAGGAGCTCAACCTTTCTTAATGTTGTTTTAGACTAGACCTGCATCTTTCATCAAAATAGCAGCATCTACATATTCTTTAATGCTAGCTAAATGCCACACTTATTTGAAAAGATGTCCCTGAATTAACTTCTCATTTAAGCAGTTGCTACGAAGCAAATTTCATGAAAGTGAAAATGATGACAAGGAAAATTTTAGGATTTACCCAGGTTACACAACTTGAAACCAGATGAAGTAGGATTTCTACCCAGAAAGATGGACTGTGAACTCCCAGTAATTGTTACAACTATGATTCTCAATAACTAACAATGTTATTTTCCCTGAATTCACAAAAGAGTAGCAAAATAAAGCATAGTATTAACTTACCTTAGTCTCCACAGTGCTACTATGTAATTATAATCACTGCTTTATGTAATTCCTATACGGACTGGAATGAGGATTGGCAACCTTTGGTATGTAAAATATGTTAATTATTTAAAGCTAACTGAAAATATTTTCATAAAAAAGCATACACTAAATCTGTTTTTCTACTTGAGACTGAACCGTGAATATATGCTGAGGAGACCCTTGCTGAGCTGAAATGCAAAGTCTTAGAGTCTTTGCAGGATGAGGCAGAGGCAGGTATCTTTCACACTAGAGAATTTCTCTCTAAGGTAAATTTCAGGAGCTCTTGGATTTCCAGCATTACTTAAAGTACCCCATTAAATTATCTGGGGTGCTAATTCCTTATCATAAAATGTTTCTACATATATCAGTTAACCCCGTGATTATTCTTATTTTTTGTTAGTGTGAAATGTTAAGTATATCATGCTTTCTTGTGACCAAATCAAATTGATAATAGTGCACATTTTTGGTCATATGAAGGCTTGGTGATTTTCAAATATTACTGCTCTACCCCTCTTGCCCTAAATCCCTTGATCCTTTTTCCATTTGCAAAATATCTGCTTGTTTTCTGTTGTCTATATTTTATTTTTCTCTTTAAATTATGTATAATTTGGGCTTCTAACAGAAGAGTTAAATGTTTAAATTTGCATGTCTGATTTATTATTTTTGTAATAAATTCACTAAATAAATTATTTTGCCTTTCTTATCACATTCCAGACACTGTACTGATAGATGTGTATTATAATGCATATAAAATATCAGTTTATTCTTTTCTAGAATAGAAGCCTGAAAGGGAAATCGTATCAAAAGCAAAGAAAATTACATTTAAAATTAATATTAAATGTAACAGACAGAACAAGGCAACAAGAAAACCATTATGGTGGTTTATGCAAAAATTAATGTAGCTAGGAGCAGTCTTTCCTGAGGGCTAACATTTAAGTTGATGTCTAAAAGATAGACAATAAATGAGGGGAAGTTGGGTGAAATAGAATTCGCAGTAGTGGATAGACCCTTGGAGAGGACCTCAGGTTTGGAAAAAGCTTGGCAGAAAACCAGTGAATGAGACAGACAGTGAGAGGTAATGAGAGTGTTGATGAAAAGCAAGGTAAGAGCTCTGATATCAGTAGTGCATCATAAGCAGAATGTACCTCATGAGGAGCACTTATGTGTCCCTTTCCCTCCCTTCACAATGAAACTAAATACTGTTTGAACATGTGTAACATATCTTGGTTAAATTTGCATGCATTGCAAGTGCTTACTGTTGCATGCATTGAAATTGAATACTTGGCACATAGAAGGAACTAGATACCCATTGTTTTGACCTTTGTCCTGTTTAATTTTATACATTGACAAAGAATATTTTGTTAACTTGCATAATCATCCGATTTTCCATTAAACAGTATTTCCCAAGATCTAAACCTAACAACCTGAACTAGTGCTGCTATAAGTCATTCTGTGGTCTTGTTCAAACCAGTAAATACAATAGACTTTATATATTTAATATGTGGCTCTAGAAATTTTTTGAAGTCATTGCTCAACAGCAGATTAACATTTAGAAGAACTAACTGAAACCTCAAAATCCATGTATGTGTCAAATTGTATACCTTAGTTGTTCTATTCATTTACATAGAACAAATGGTGACTTATAATACAGTAATTGCATGAGAATAAACTCCCAATCACTCAGAGTGACCAACTGAAAGTGATGTCAAACTGTTGCAACCACACTGCTCAAATCAAGATCCTAACAGCTGAAAGTACATGCCGATTATTCTGTTGTCCCTGGAGTTATCTTTTGTAGTAACACTGTGTTTGTTTGTTCCTCGTGAGTTAAAAAATACCTTAGGGATAAATCTTCCAGTTACAAGCAGGTATAAGTCACTCTATGCAAACTCTGCCCAGGATGGCTGCTGTCTCTGAAAGAATCTTTGGTGGGGTCAGGTCGGAGTGAGGACAGTGTCTTCTGGACTTACACTGTCTAGTCTTTTTTGTTTTGTAGCCTTCATCACTGATGGCAATATGGGGAAAGTAATACTCTCATAGAACTTTTTAAAACCTCTTTTTAGATTCTGGAGAGAGAAAGTTTGGGGAAAATTTTACCATTACCTAAGAGGTACCTAACTAGTGATTGCAAACTAATGAGTGAAAAATTAGGATATTAAAAGTGATGATTTTGGAAATGAGACAAATATGACATTAAATAAATGAGGATGCTAAATGCCATAAACAGAAAGCATGATATCAAGTTAAAGAATTTATTTTTTAAGTGAAGGCTGAAAAGAATTTTTACAGACCACACAGAAAATGTGAAGCCTTCCTACAGATCACACCCTGTAACAGGTTCATTCCTTGTCGTTGAATAATACATCTCACTCCTATATTTGTGAGACAATGAAATGAAAAATCAGCAGAGGAGGAACAGGCTAGAGTCCCTAAAGGCAGAATGGAAAAGGAAAATGTTTTTCCCTGGAAAATTATTACCCATGAGCTTTGCCTGGCATTCGCCTTTTTCTTCCTTTCCTACCTGGAGGTCCCCTTAGCAGTATGGATATTCCAGCAGACTTCTCTGTCTTAGTGCCAAGTGGAGTTGATTTTTGAGCTCAATTCCTGAAATTATACTTCATTCACTTCTGTGTTCTTCAACCATTTCCTGGCCTTTCATTTCCTCTTGCTTTTTCCTATGCACCCAGTCCTAAAGGGTGACAGACACCTTATACACAGGCAACCTAATGCCCAAGGCCATTTAGTGACTGACAGCAGTTGTGTGGTACCTTGCTGCCTCTCACATTTGCATTTACCTGGACCATAAAGAGGACAATGTATTCCTAAGCTCAAACCTAAATAACTGCATACCAATATAAGGTAAATGTCACCTCTTTTTCTTCACAATAACAGAAACTAAACACTCACAAATACCAAGCAAACTGAGATGTTTATTTTTTTTTGCATTTTCATATAATAAAAATAAGCATATGTGAAGACATATTCATGGAGAATCAAAACCACTGAAGTGGCCAATTCTTTTAATCTTATTATCTAGTTTACTTTTTATCACTTTAACCCACAGAAAACCAAAGTGGCTTTTTTATCAAGTGAAATTTTATGTAGAACTTAATTTCTATCAATTGTTTTAATAATAAATATCATTGTCTAATAATTCATTACTGCATACACTGAGACCTGATTATGCAGAAATTTCAGATAGGACCGCTATGTCATAGCAAAACTTTTCTTTATAAGGCTCTCCTTCCACCTTGCAGGTCAGTTAATTTTCTGACTTATTTCTCATAAAAGAACAAAATATTCATGACTATTACAAAACTGATTCAGCAGTGTCTCTGATGCTTTAATATGAGCTAATAACTCTTTATTAGATTGTGAGTTAGGAAAGGTTAAGTGTCATAGCAGATTCATTTTGCTGCTGCATGCATAAATGTCAAATAAATGAACAATCTTTCTCATCACAGGTCAGAGTGGAGAGAAAACAGTGATGAGGACTTTAAGATTGTTTGACTTTCTCTCACATTTTAAATTTTTATTTGTTACAATATAAAATTCACTCCTGCATCTATGTGGAATATCTCTGATTTCTCACAAAAGCCTCCTGAGTAACATACCTTTATGTTCTGCTTGCATTACTTGAAAGTCCTTTTCACAAATCCTGTCTGGATAGGCAATTCCTAGTTATCATTCAAATGCCAAGTAAAAATGTTGCTATCATTTGATGCCTTCTCTGATGCTTGAGACAATTTTGTTCAAGTTTTTCTGTTGAACTAATTAACACTGAACTACAAATTTTACCTTCCTTACCATGTGAGAACTAATTGGCTGTATCATAACAAGTACTTTTGAGATGTTACTTTTATTTTCCTCATAATTCTATAAAAGAGATTTCATGACTATTGTTTGGGGATGGTTATCATATTTGAAAGTTAAGTCACTCACATACTGAAGGTATCATATAGCAACAGTAACTAATTCACCTTTATATTTGATTCAATTCCCAGGAACAGCTTTCTCTCTGGTAGTCTGCAGCTTGTGGCATTAACATTACATATGCTTATCATTTATATCATAGTAGACAAAACCTACAGACTAGTTTTGTGCCCTTGTTAAAGGTAGATTCAAAACTAAAATTAATTGTAACATTAGTTTCAGTAGTTTTCACATGAAACAACAACACTTATACTGGAATTGATTAAGACCTTAAAATCGTGATGGTGAACCTTTCAGAGACCAACTGCCCAAAGAGTGAACCCAAGCCCACTTATACCATCCACTTTTGTCATTCTTACCAACTATATGGTTGTAGAGATTCAGTCTCTTATCATATGTATCATTAATAAATAAAATTTGAGAATTCATGATGAAAATATATTCTTCATAATCCCAGTCAAACTATTTCCAAACCTATACTTTTATTATAATTGATGTTTTCTGAATTGGTATTATTATCTGAAAGTATAATCTGTTTCCTGTAATTAGTTATGTATGGACTTTGTACCAAGAAGAGTTCTATTTCCCTTATTAGCTTTGCTTTGTAATTCTAGGCATTGCATTGCTTTAACAAAGAGGGCCGAACTATTTGCACAGACTGCTGGGAAGCTGAAAGTCAGATTTTCATTTAGCTGCACAAATTTACCAACATTTGTTATATGCTGTGAAATTCTTAAATCTTCCTAAAAGAGGTGAAAAATGGTAAGTAGGTGAGCAAATGAGATTATGATCAAAGATTTGATTGCTTCTTTTTCTTTATCCAAACAAATCATAATCATACGAACCTCTTTACAAAATTTCTTCTACATTACAGCACACACAGTAATTCTCATATCAGGAATCTGTTACTCTGGAATTGAGAATCTTTGTTAATCCCGAGCCACTCCCTTTAGAAATGATCTGAGCACTGTACACTGTGTTCCCTGAGACCATGACCTTCTTAGACAACCTGCCCACTCTTCCCCAACTGTCTTTCATGATAGTGAGAGGGTGAGTTAGAATTGAAGATACAGAGAGAGATAGACAATTAGAGAAAATGAAGAGACATTGTTAACTTTCTGATTTGCCTTTTTAATCCATTTTATCACCTAAGCGACTGGTGCCTAAGAAAATGATCACAGGAAATTCCACCTTGGTGACAGAATTTATCCTCTTAGGACTCACAGATCATCCAGAGGTTCAGCCCATTCTCTTTGTGCTGTTCTTGGAGATCTACTTGATCACCATTGGGGGAAACCTTGGGATGATGGTCCTGATCTGGGTAGAGTTCCACCTCCACACTCCCATGTACTTCTTTCTTGCCAATTTGTCCTGCTTGGATCTGTGCTATTCCTTCAAAGTCACTCCCAAGATGCTGGTGAACTTCCTATTGGAGAAGAAAACCATTTCCTACGCTGCTTGACTAGTGCAGTGCTACTTTTTCATTGTCATAGTGATCACTGAATACTATGTGCTAGCAGTGATGGCCTATGGCAGGTACGTGGCCATCTGTAGCCCTTTGCTTTACAGCAGCAAGATGTCCAGAGGAGTGCACGTTTGCCTCATTGCTGACCCCTATGTCTATGAGTTCCTCAGTGGTCTGATGGAAACCATGCGGACATATCACTTGGTCTTCTGTGGTTCCAACGGCATCAACCACTTCTATTGTGCCAGCCCTGCCCTCATCCACCTTTTCTGCTCAGACACTTTCTTTAAGGAAACATCCATGTTTGTTGTAGCAGTATTCAACCTTTCCACTCCCTCCTCTTCATCCTCATCTCCTATCTCTTCATTCTCACTGCCATACTTCAGAGGCATTCTGCTGATGGCAGGCCCAAAGCCTTCACCACCGGTGGGTCTCACCTGGTGGCAGTCACTGTGTTTTATGGGACACTGTTCTGCATGTATGTTGGACCTCCCATGGACAAGTCAGTGGAGCAGTCCATAATCATTGCTGCGTTCTACACCTTTGTAAGCCCCATAGTGAACCCTATCATTTATATTGTAAAGAACAAGGGTGTGAAGCAAGCTTTTCTTTTTTTTTTTAATTTTATTTAAAGAGGAAAACAAAACAAAACAAAACAGAATAAAGGGTAGCAACAATACAGGATTCCAAGGAAAAAAGGAAAAGAACAATAACAAAAAAACCTAAGAAATTATTACTTGACAAATTACATACTGACTTCTTGGAAATAGTTGTTCAAATTACAAAGTTAAAACATGTAAAGTAGACATTCCAACAGTGAGAATGTTAACAGATCTGCTCCACAATCTGACAAAAACAGCAATATGGTCATCCATCTTACACACTCAAATATACATGCAATTATATCAAAAGGGTAAAATTAAACACAACAGAATGGAACAAAGTGGATCACAAGAAAGCAATGTAAGAGACATAAATTTAAAAACTAGACAATTGGAGATATTCACTGTCTATCATATTGACTCTTGTTTTCTTCCAAATAGTTGTCCATACTGTCATACACAGGGAATTCACATGAAACAACATAGTATGGAATTGATCTGAGCAGGATGAGGAATGCATTTCAGATCTTCAAGACCAGACATTAGGGAAGCCAAGAATGGCTGTCATAGTATCTTTCATTCTCCTCAAAACAGCTGTCAATACTTCATATGTGTTGAAATTAAACAAGACAAAGCAAGCTAAAATCACTTTGAACAAAAAGTGATTGTTTTGCTGGTTTTCACATCATGTATGGATCAGTATGGGTATTGTAGTGTCTTTTTCTTCAAAGTAGTTGTTCATTTCAACTTGTGTTATATAGTTAGTTCTCATAAACTGTTTATAAGCTCTACACATGCATGAGTCTCTACATGTATAAATATCCTTTCTGGATTAGAGGTAAAAACAAAACAAAGCAAGATAAAACAAAACAATTCCTAGAAAAGCATGAGGCAAAAAACTCATATAAAACCACAATACAAGGTGATCTACAATGGTTTCTATGATGTCTCAGCAGTATATAACAATATTAATAAAAAACAAAGCATTGGAGACATTATAAGTCTTCAAAAGCAAGTAATAATCAAACCAGAGTGAGTATCTTAGTGAATCTTGTCATCTTCAGTGTAGTTGCCTACACTCTTAGACTTGATGCTATCCATCATAACAGATTTAAATAAAATCAGTCAATACAAAGTAGCACTCTAACAAACCAGATTCAAATAAGGTCAGTCATAATAAGACAGTATAAGTTATAAAGGGCTTCAGGTTAAGTTGATAGGAAAGTTAGGGATGATTACCATAATATGTCCTCTTATTTTTGGGATAGCTGACCATGTCCTCAAGTCTAGTGTAAGTAGACAAACAGGAACAGCATGTAATCCATCCAAGCAGAGTGATGAGAATAATGTAGATTTTAAATATTGTTACCCAATTAACAATATTCTCTGCCTCCCTTTTTTAGACAATTTCTCCCCTTTTACTCCCATGGGGTGCACTGCTTGTTTTGGGTCCCACTGCCTCCCTATATAGAGCATCTTAATGGACCCTATCTCCTGATCTACTCTGCCTGTGTTTCTCTCTGTTAATATTTCAAGGCCATCTATACTAGAGATTATAGCCAATCTTCTCTGGCTTATTTCTGCTGTTCTGTTTTCCTTCCATTGGTTGTCTATTTTTCTGTTCCACTCCACTATCTGCCCTGTTCACTGAGGCCTATCTGCCACTGTTCCTGAAATGCTCGGATTCTTGTTCTCTCTCCCTAGAATGTCCTTCAGTATTTTTTGTAGGGTTGGATTGGTGGTCACAAATTCTCCTAGCTCCTCTTTGTCATGGCAGCATCTTGTTTCTCCATTAATTTCTAGAGAGAGTTTTGCAGGATACATCAATCTGGGCTGGAGATTGTTCTCCTTCAGCGCTTGAATTACATTACTCCAAGCTCTTCTTGACCTGATGGTCTGTGTTGAGAAGTCTGCCATGATTTTGATGGGTTTTCCTTTATAGGTGATCTGTTTCTTTACTCTGATGGCTTTTAATATTCTGTTCTTATATTGAATTTCTGGGATCTTGATTATTATGTGTCTGGGTGTAGCTCTGTTTTG
>PVJX010032690.1:0-20230 GCA_004027295.1 Dolichotis patagonum
ATACTGACTTCTTGGAAATAGTTGTTCAAATTACAAAGTTAAAACATGTAAAGTAGACATTCAAACAGTGAGACTGTTAATAGTTCTGCTCCACGATCTGACAAAAACAACAATATGGTCATCCATCTTACCCACTCAAATATACATGCAATTATATCAATAGGGTAAAATTAAACACAACAAAACAGAGCAAAGCGGACCACAAGAAAGCAATGTAAGACATAAATTTCAAAGCTAGACAATTCGAGATATTCACTATCATATTGACTCTTGTTTTCTTCCAGATAGTTGTCCATATTGTCAAATATAGGGAATTCACATGAAACAACCTAGTATGGAATTGATCTGAGTAGGACGAGGAGGGCATTACAGGTCTTCAAGACCATCCATTAGGGAAGCCATGAATGGCTGTCATAGTGTCTCGCATTCTCCTCAAAACAGCTGTCCATACCTTAATGTGTGTTGAACTTAAACAAGGCAAAGCAAGCTAAGATCACTTTGAACAAAAAGTGATAGTTTTGCCGCCTTCAGGTGTAGTGGCGCGCGCTGAGAGATCGCCACCAAGTTCGGGGCCAACCTGGGTTACATAGTGAGTTTAAGACCAGTCTCAAGGGCTGGGGATTTAGCTCAGTGGCTTAAGTGCCTGCCTTGCAAGCACAAGGTCGTGAGTTCGATCCCCGGTATCCAAAAAGAAAAAAAAAAAAAAGACCAGTCTCAACTACGTAGGGAAACCTGACTCACAAAACGAACCAAAAAGAGATAGTGTTTGGTTTATCGAAAGATCCTTTCAAGCGTTTGTGTAGACCTAAGGAACTTTTGAGTACTGTATATTTCATCGCATCTAAAAGAGATGCCATCGAATGTACCATGACTTCTACGCAGTGCAACCCCAAAGATTTCCTTTATGAAATAATGTCAGGTCTCCCCAGTAGGAGAGCACTTTCGATAGCACATCCCCACACTCAGCCTCTGTTTCGCACGCGCGCAGATCCGCCCAGACACGTAGCCTCATTGATTGGCTGGTGCTGAGTGACGCCATCAAAGCGCGACACTGGAGGGTGTAGGTCGCACGGTTATGCGCCTGTGTGGTCACTCCTGGCTGGGGCGTCTTGTACTGTGCAGTTTTGACTCCCGACCTCTCAACTTTGCCAGGACCTGGGGCAGCTGTAAGGGCCGGATGGCAGAAACACTATCTACGAGAGTCGAGGCAGCATGCGAACTGATGGCTCCGGCTCAGCAAAACGGAGACGCTGGTAGTGATGCGGGGGGCGAGTCGCTCCAGGGGCCCCAGGGGCCAGCGGACTCTGTGACGGAGCTGACGCCCGATTGTAGGAGCCAGGAGTCAGCTCCAGCCGCCGACCCAGGCAAGCGGAAGAAGCGACGGGGCGCAACGGGGGAGCGCGTGGTGCCTCCCCCGAAGAAGCGGCGAACTGGGGTCAGCTTTGGCGACGAACACTTCGCAGAGACCAGTTACTACTTCGAGGGCGGTCTGCGCAAGGTGCGACCTTATTACTTCGACTTTCGGACCTACTGCAAAGGCCGCTGGGTGGGCCACAGCTTGCTGCACGTCTTCAGCAGTGAGTTCCGAGCCCAGCCGCTGGCCTATTACGAGGCGGCAATCCGGGCGGGCCGCCTGCACCTCAACGAGGAACCAGTGCACAACCTCAGCGTCGTGCTCAAGGTGAAGTTCTGGGGACACCCTTGTCAGTAACATTGGCCCACCATGGTTGTTGAGGAGAGGCAGGGCAATTTCAGCATTTGGTGATCCCCTCTCCCATCCCAACTTTGCAAACTAGAAGGCTCATCTAATCCTCCCATTTTAGAGATGAGGAAACAGGCTCAGGGTACTTCAGTGACTTGGCCAAGAGCATGTGGTGAACCATGGCAAATCTAGGTGTAGAGCCCAGACTTCTACACTTAACAGGTTAGTGTTTTGTCAAGGTCATAAGTAATGGTTTATGGAGCTTTTTCCTCTATTTAAAAGAAATTTACTGTGGGGGCATGATGATATATGCCTGTAATACAGTCCAATACAGTCCTCAGGAGGCTGAAGCAGGACGATCACTGAGTTCAAGACCAACCCGAACAGCATAGGGAGACCCTGTCTCAAAGCCCAAAAAAAACCAAGTATGGTGGCACAGACAGAAGGATCGCTTTGAGTAAGAGACCAGCCTGGGCTACATACTGAGTTAAAGGCCAGCCTGGGCTACATACTGAGTTCAAGGCAACCTGTACTACACAGCAAGACTCTGTCTCAAAAAAACAAAGCAAAATAACAACAAAAAACTTTATTGTAGAATATACACCAGCAGGCAAAACCAAAGAACATTCATAATCTTATCACCCAGAGATATAATCATTAATCTTTGTATTTTTCTGTATTTTTATACAATGAGAACATAGGATGCAGTACTGCTTTCTCTGCTTAAGCATGTATTCAATGTAAGGAACAGGAGATGGGTATGCACCTGATTGGTTCCAGGCTGCTGGTGTCCAGACTGATTGGTTACCTGTGTTTTTGGCAGGACAATGACTTCTTGAGGAACACGGTGCACAGGCATGAGCCACCAGTCACAGCAGAGCCTATTCGCCTGCTCGCTGAGAATGAAGATGTGGTGGTTGTGGACAAGCCTTCCTCCATTCCTGTCCACCCTTGTGGTCGCTTCCGACACAACACAGTCATCTTCATCCTGGGCAAGGAACACCAACTGAAGGAGCTACACCCATTGCATCGGCTTGACCGCTTAACCTCTGGGGTGCTCATGTTTGCCAAGACAGCTGCTGTCTCTGAGAGGATTCATGAGCAAGTTCGGGACCGGCAGGTGAGCCAGGCTGTCTTCTGCAGGCTTAGTACCAAGCACAATAGAGCCTAATTTACTGAATGCTTATACCAGCCGTTCTAGGTAAATGTTTTTCTAAACTCACATTTTCTAAATGAGTTAAGGGGATTTAAAGAGGTAAGTAAAATACCTGTGATTACAAAACTTGACAAGTGGTGGAGCTGGGTTTTCAGTCTTCTTGATCTGAGAGTGGTATCTTCCTCACCACTGCAGAGAGTTTCAAGTCCTTGAGTTGAGGCTTTGTGCTGACTTTCTCCAACTTTCTTCTGTGCAGCTGGAGAAAGAGTATGTGTGCCGAGTAGAAGGGGAGTTCCCTGCCGGGGAGGTGACCTGCAAGGAACCCATCCTAGTAGTGTCTTACAAGGTAGGAGTGTGCCGTGTGGATCCCCGGGGCAAGCCTTGTGAGACCGTGTTTCAGAGACTGAGCTACAATGGCCACTCCAGTGTGGTAAAGTGCCGACCACTCACAGGCCGAACCCATCAGATTCGAGTCCACCTGCAGTTTCTGGGCCACCCTATTCTCAATGACCCTATCTACAATTCAGTTGCCTGGGGGCCTTCCCGAGGCCGAGGTGGCCATATTCCCAAGACAGATGAGGAGTTGCTCCGGGACCTGGTAGCAGAGCACCAAGCCAAACAGAGCCTGGATGTGCTGGATCTCTGTGAGAGTGACCTGTCCCCAGGACTTCCAGACTCTACAGCTGCCTCCTCAGAATTGACCAAGAACAGCCTGGAAGAGTTGACTACAGCTGCTCAGAAGATGGATGGAATAGTTGCAGCAGGGTCTCAGGATCTGGACATGACGGCTTTGGTGTCAGAGAAGGCATCTGAAACAGATGTTACAAATCAAGAGACAGACCCACTCTGTACAGAGTGCCGCCTGGTGCGACAGGATCCCTTGCCCCAGGACCTTGTGATGTTCCTGCATGCCTTCTGCTATAAAGGGCCAGACTTTGAGTATGTTTCACCTATGCCTGCCTGGGCACAGGATGACTGGCAAGGGGACTGAAGGCTATGGCTGATGGGATTGCTCCTTGGTTTGGGGGACAGGGGTGAGGCAAAGATTTCCCCATGGCCAGATACTCAGGGTTTCTCCAGAAGTAAGGGTGGGCTCTAATGGGATCTGTTCATACTTGCTACCTCCTTCTTTCTCCCTCCAGATAGAGTCAGGGTTATTTTTGCTTTGTAAATATATCCCTTTTTCTAACATCTTGTGTATGTGGTTTTCTTACTGTTTTTTTTCTTTTTTGAATAAGGAACCACTTTAAGATGTATAGTTTAGTAACATTTAGTATTTCAGTGTCGTGCAACCATCACCTCATTTAATTCCGAAACACATTTCTCATGCTAAAAGGAAACCTGTACCTATTAAGCATTTCCTGGCCTCCCTCCCGGTGGCTCCTGGTAGCCATTGATTAATGTCTGCCTTAGTAGATTTGTCTATTCTTGACATTTATGTAAGTGGAATCATATACTATGTGACTTTTTGTATCTTTCACTTAGCATAATGTTTTCAACAGTCATCTAATTTGTAGCATATGTCAGTATGTACTTCACTTTTTATGACTATTCCATTGCATGAGTATACCATATTTTGTGTATTCATTCATCAGTTGATGAATAATTACATTGTTTCTACCTTTTGACTGTTATGAATAGTGCTGCAATGCATATTTGTGCTTTACAGGTTTTTTGTTTGAATACGTGTTCTCAGTTCTTTTGAAATTCCAAGAAAAAAAAAGGAAATTCCAAGACTAGAATTGCTAGGTTGAATGATAAGTCCGTGTTTAATTTTTGAAGAACCACCAAACTGTTTTCCACAGTGATAACATTCCTACCAGCAGTGCACAGGATTGGCAGCTTCACATCCTCATTAACACATTATTTTTTTGTTGTTTTGAGTATGGTCATCCTAGCGGGAGTGAAGTGGTATATAATTGTAGTCTCTTTGTTGTTGAGTTGGGTTCTTTGTATATTCTGGATATGAGAGTCTTCTTAATGACAAAATGACTAACAACTCAATTTAAGAGTAGTCAGAGAGCTGGCTGGGGCATGCTAGTGCACACCTATAATCTCAGCTGTTTGGGAGGTAGGAGAGTCATCAAGTTCAAGGCCAGTCAAAGCAACTTACAACCAGCCTTCAAGTGAAAAATAAGGGCTGAGGCAGGAGAATAGCCATGAATTTGAGGCTAGTCAGACGAACATAGTTCAAGACTAGCCTGAACTACAGAACAAGACTCTCAAAACCAAAAACATCTCAAAACTAGACTGTCTCAAAAACAAAAAACCATAAAAAAGGGCTGAGGATATAGCTCAATGGTAGAGCTTCCCTGGATTCAACCCCCAATACCACCCCCCCCAAAAAAGTAAAGGACTTTAGACATTTTCCAAGCATAAATGTGTAAAAGATGATTGTTTGTCACTAGAGAAATGCAGATCAAAACAGTATGGTGCTAGTATAACAACAGACATACAGATAAATTGAATCAAGAGTCCAGGAATAAGACCTTATGTTTGTTTGCTTTTACTTTGTGTATATCTATTTATTTGGGAAATCGCTTTACCTATAAACTCATAACTGATAAGGCATAGTGTTAGAAAATCATACAGAAGGAAAGAGAAAGACAACAATCTAAGGATCCTGAAAAGGATAAAAGTGAGCACATTTGCAACAATGTGGAGAAATTTCTCCCCTCTCTCCCCCTACCATAGAACACTAACTCGCTCCCTCACTTCCACTTAAAACTTATTTATAAAAAGAAACATTGCTTTATCAAGGTCTGTTGTACAATATTCACACTGTGTCCAAAAAATATAGTTGGGAGTCCACTTTTTATAGAACATAGTTATTTCTAAGAATTCGTGTAGAATAACAGAGACTTGGCCAGTCCAAATAAAAAACCCAGCAGATAATGTTCAAGGATAACAGTTCTGGTAAGTGTGGTGAGGATATGGAATCACAAAGCTCGTCAGTTCAGGTGCCAAAGTCCATCTGTCCTTTTAGGCAATAAGCAAGGTCTGTGCCAAACCAACACTGCAGCTATAGGAAGCAGTGATGCCTTTAGATAATTACAATACCACCAAGTAATAAGACCAACTTTTACTCTAAATTAAAAACAACCGTTCCTCAGTTATTCTCAACAAATGACGAAATGAAAGACATTTGCAGGGGACACTGGCCAGTAGCCTAGAATATGGAATCTCTCCTAGCAGGAGGTAGAAAGACCCATACAGAAAGGACACCAGAAAATGTACAGATGGTCATTTGACTCATGTGAGTCAAGGGCCCTGCCCTGTCCACAACATATACATAAGATACAGTTTGTTCCATTAATATTTAATAATCTGTTTGCAATCAGCTTGTCAGGACATACAGCCAGGAGGAAATTTGACACACGTGGACATCAAATGTCTAAACATAAGAGCACAGAAATCACTGCATTTGAGCCATATGTGGAAGTTCAGATTGATTCCCTTGCTTATGGGAAAAATGGATCGCCAGGAAAAAAAAAAGGACAAAAAAAATACTCTCCAAGAGACTTAACAGAAGATGAGCCATGTCAGAGAAGTGGGTTCAAAGGCAGTACTGACACTAGTAACTTCCGTGAGGCTTCACAGGAGAACACCTGTCACACAGTCTATTATCGGGTCCTGACCTAGATTTCCGATCTCCCAAACGAGTGTATGGCAGAGGTTAAATAAAAAGAGATAATTGTATGATTTTGGGGGGCTCCAGGAGGGTCAAAACCCTTTGGTTAAGCTCAAGACTCTTGAGGGCTAAGACTAAAACTTCTCTGGATTAGCCAACTTTATTTGGTTCAACAGCAGGGGGTGGCAAAACTGAGGAAAATGCAGGCAATGAGCAGGACCTTGGGAGTCACTTTAAAGACTTCTCCAAGTGATAAAGTATGCCAATTTAGGAGAATCATCTCCAAGATAACATTTATGGTAGTCTTGAGACTGCAGGAGAGAACTTCCTTTAACTGCTGTCTCCATTTACTTAGTGGAGGAGCCAAGATGTCTTCAGCTGTGGCCTTATCTTGCCCTTTGTGTTATCTCTGGCCTCATGGGCCACTACAGGCCTCAGCCAGGACCAGTGACTTCATAGAGGTTCACTTACTATGAATCAGCTCCCATTGCCAGGCAAGGGGCTGAGGCCTAGGACAGACTCACATAAATACAGAAAGCCAATTAGTAAAATTCAGTCCTGCTCAGAGCCGCTTCGTAGTGGTCTCCAACAGTCTATCACTTTGCAGGAGGCAGTCTGGACAAGGACAACCATCTCCCAACACAGTCAGGGGCAGTCACAAGGCAACCCCAACAGGAGGCTAAAGAGCAAGAGCGAGAAACCACAGCCCAGCCTGTCCTCCGCCATGCATGCACATTCTAGGACAACCAGATATCCATATGGGAAAGAGGCGGAGCTCCTGTATGTCACCTGTAAAGAGCAACTGAAAATGAATCAAAGGTCAGAGAGCTAAAACAATAAATTCTTAAAATAGAGAACTAAGTATGAATTTGGATTTGATGATGTATTCTTAGATATATAACAACAAAAGTACAATCAACAAAATAAATGTAAATAAATAAGATTTCATCACAATTCAAACTTTTTTTTTTAATCAGTACCGGAGATCGAACTCAAGACCATGTGCTTGCAAGGTAGGCGCTTTTGCCGCTGAGCTAAATCCCCAGCCCCTAATTCAAACTTTTGTGAGCCAAAATACACTGTCAATAAGATGAACTGAGCATGGTGGCACACAACTGTTATTCCCCACTTGGGAGGCTCAGGCAAGGGGATCACCTTGAGTTTGAGGCCATCCTGGGCCACATAGTGAGTTCATTATGAGATCCTGTGAGATCCTGTCTCAAAAAATTTTTATATTTAATTTTAAAAATAAATAAGTGAACTGAAAAGACTGCAAAGAATGGCAGAAAATTTCAGGAATGGAATTGTTAGATCATATGACAATTCTATTTTTAACATTTTTAAAGAATCTTCAAATAATTTCCATATAGTTTTCATACCAGTTACACAATTTTACACATCTACTAATGTTAGACAAGTGTTCTGATTTCTCCACATCCTCTCCAATGTTTTCTTTCTTTTTTTCTGTCTGGCTGAGCTAGAAATTGAACCCAGGACTTACCCAGGCTAGGAAACACTCTACCACTGAGCTATTATCCTCAGTCAACTTTCTGGTTTTTGACAGTGGTCAATTTAATAGGTATGAGGTGAAAGAAAAATGATATGCTCCTTCTTGTTCAGCAGGAATTTGAGTGCTCACTCTGTGCTGGGTAGGCTTTAGCTCTATGGTGGTGATAAGAGATGTCCCAACCCAGGGACCAAAGCGCCCAGAATGTGCTGCAGGACCTCTAGAGTTCATGGTTGGATTATCATATCGAAGTGATTCTGACTGAAAAGGAACATGTTGTTGCTAAACTAGAAGATGAGGCTGCACAGAAAAAGCTGTCCTGAAAGCAATGGTAGGGAGAGAAAGGAAAGGCATAGGAACACATTAAGCATAAAATAAATGTAAAGAAAAGTAAAAGAAAACAGATGTCCACGCTTCTATGGAAGAAACAGCACAATGTGAGAAAGCTCAATGGTTACCACGTTGTGTGCATTGGGGGTTGGAGGGACAGAGGCTATGTCCACACCTGGCGTGGTTCCTTCTAGGATTCTGAATGGGAGCATTAATGTTTGCCCCTTTTCTGTCTTAGATCCTTTGTTCTGTATATCACCCTCTCTAGCCCTCTTTGTCCTAGCCTCATCATTTTTGTCAGGTTCAGAGCTTCCTGCTCTAAGGACACATGAATGGTGTTATACTTTATGTCTAGATGTCCTCTCAAAGTCTCATGTAGTCATTGGTGGGGCTTTTTCAGAGGTGGCTGGACCTAGGTGTATGATTTTTTTGAGTCGAGGCTGTGTGATTACTAATTCAGCCTGCAGATTGGTTTGGCACTGCCCTAATCCTAGTAGTGTAGAGTTTAATAGGAGCAGAAAGAAGCTGCTGAGATCCTTTCCTTGTTTTGCTAATTTCTGTCCACCGAAAACTATTTCTTCTCTTTGATGCCTTGTGCCACACAACCCTGCACTGGAGCCAGCCAATTATAGACTGAAAACTTTACAGACTGTAAGCTAAATAAACCTTTCCTACATTAACTTTGGGCATCAGGTATTTTGTCTTAGCAATGAGAAAAGTAACTAAGACAAATGGGTTTGAGGTTCCAGATCTTTTGAACTTGCATGCAAAACTGTGTTTGCATATATATTTTTCTGAAGAGTCTATATATTTCTGCCTATCCTTAAAAGCTGCCTTATCCCAAACTAGCCATGCCTGCCTATTTTAAACTTATTAAAAGTAAATAAAATTTAAAAAGTAGTCTTGTTGCACCAGCTGAATTTCCAGTGCTCTAAGCTGCCCATCATATATTGGACAGCACAGATAAAGACCATTCTCATTCCTGCAGAAACTTCCTTTGGGCAGTGTTTCTTTTAAAAGTTTCCGGGCAGAAATCCCAGTCCACATGGGGCTGCAGTCAGAAAGGTCCACTGAAGCTGGGACTTACATGGAGGCACTGAATGCCCATTGTGCAGGTCCGGGATCTTCATGATGAATGCAGGAGGATGCAGCTCTCGGACAGGTGCTCTAGAGAACAAGGTACCATCAGAATCTCTGCTGCTGAACTCGATGCTGTGGTTGGGTATTAAGAGAACATTAGCATGGGTGAGTTCCAGTTCTTACAGAGAAACTGCGTGGACAAGTACTACCAAGGCTGTGAAAACACAGAGGGGAATAAACTCACCCATGCTTCCATATTTAATGAATATATTTCTCTAATGGAGAAATATATTGAGAAGCAGCTACTGGAGCAGATCCTGCCTGGAATTCAGTGTGACAGGTTTCAGGACTACATTACAGCAGCATAAAGATAAAGTGGCTGGTGACATCTCTGATATGCTGCTCACATTTACAGATTTTCTGGCTTTTAAATAAATGTTTTTGGACTATGTTTCAGAAAAGGAAGGCCAGGGACTGGATTTAAGTGGTGGCTTACTGGTGACATTGTTGTGCAAACTGTCAAACATGCCACATTCCCAGAACAATTTGCAGCACTAGGTCCCACAATGGGGCAATGAGTGGAATCATCCTGATGTCATCAGTCCGACAGGATCAAAGAAAGTTCAGCTTATGACAACAGAAGAGAACGTCTTGGAAAGACTGACTCTGTGCTTCAGCCCTTCATTCCCGTTAACTTTTTTGGGAGAATGGGGGTTGAGACAGGATCTCACTGTGTAGTTCAGGCTGGCCTTAAACCCACTATCTAGGCCTGGCTGGCTCCAAACTCATGGCGATCCTCCAACCTCAGCTTTCCGAGGGCTGAGATTCTAGGTGTACACCACCATGCCTACCTCTCCCATTAACTGTTGTTTTTACTTCTGGTACCAGAAATTGAACTCAGGATCTCACACTTGATAGACAGGCACTCTGCCACTCAGCTATATCCTGGCCTTCCCATTAACTACTGATGGGTCGAAAACATGACCTGACCTCGTGGACCTGTGTCTCCTGAAACATCTTCCTGTATTCAGTAACCTTAGTGCTCCTTCCAGGAGATGCCATGCTCAGGTGTTTCTGGGTCAGACTCTTCTGGAACAAGCCCACACCAGCCATTCCTACAGGGCCCAGTGCAGAGGCATGTTGGTGTGTCGCTAGCCCTCTGTCCCTACAGGCTTTACATGAGCCCTTTTGTGTATTCATAGCTCTTTTAACATTGGTTAGAGTTTCAGTGCTTCAGCCTCAGTGGAGTTTTGTTAGAGAATAAGTCCAGGGAGTCACTCATTTGAGCCAGCCACCAGATGTGAGATCACAGAATCTCCCAGAACTCTTGTGCTAGCTGGAGCGAGCAACTGAGAGAGATGCCCCTTACCAGACAGCTCCATTGGAAATCAACTCCCTGTCTCACATCCGCAGTCCTCAGAACACTGTCTTCTGCTGGTCCTGATGTAGTCTCCCTGTTTCCAGAAGCCTCTTTTAAACATTTTCAAGAAAGTATTTTTATGGATGAATACTTAGGCTACCGTAGTGGATATGATCTTGGAACCTCCATGATTACCCACATAAAGCTCGAAGTATTATATGCTGTGTGCTTTTTAGTTTTCAGTGCTGTGAAGGCAAAATGCTTTCTATGTTGGTGCACCTGCTATACTGGCACCAGAAAGTGAGCGAATGTGTGGGCTGGAAATAGATGAATGCTATCCTGCTAGTATAGCGTGCCACATAATGTTTCTGCATCTTTCATTAAAAGCCTTTCTGTATAATCCACTTTGTTGGGACTCTGCAATGTCTTCTTCCTTTCTAAACCTCTCATGCCAAGAAGGTGTCCCCTGCTCCAACTCAGCATGAGTGGGCAGAGTGGACACTGCTAGTCATCCATCTGCTCTAAAATTAGTACAACATTTGGTAGACAGCGACCTTGAAACACATATGTTGCATTTGTAGAAAGGGGAAAAACAAATTCAATTCCCAATGTGTACTTTTTCATTTTTATAGTAAATAAGAATCTGCACTACTTTTCATTTCACTTGGCTATTTCAGTTTTGCATTTGTTTTTACTTTTTTGAGACAAGACCTCATTATGTATGTCAGGTTGTTCTTGAACTCATGGAACTGAAGTTGATGGTTCCCATGGTTCCCATGGTTCCTATGACTAACAGTTGATGTGAGTTCAAGGCCAACCTGAACTACAAGGCAAGACACATACAATTATTCTTGCTAGGGTATTTGTTTGGTTTTTCTATTTTTTGGTACTGGGGATCGAACTTATGACCTCACATTTGCCAGGCAGGCGCTTATGCTGCTGAGCTAAACCCCTGGCCTGCACACAATTATTCTTGAATGTATTTTTTCTTTTTATAAGATAGTATCTTTTTAGGCCAGGGATTTAGCTCAGTAGTTCAAGCACTTTCCTGGTAAGCGTCAGGTTGTGAGTTTGATCCCTGGTATCAAAAAAATAAATAAATAAAAAATCAAAGATAATATCCTTTTAAAAATTTAATTCGGGGCCGGGGATTTAGCTCAGTGGCTCAAGTGCTTGCCTGGTAAGCATGAGGTCATGAGTTCGATCCCTGGTACCAAAAAAAAAAAAAAAAAAACAGAAAAAAGAAGAATTCCAATAAAAATTTAATTCTTCTTGTAGCGCTCCTTTATCTATACTCCAATATTATTTTATTTTTTAATTTCTATTTTATTTTATTTTATTTTATTGCTGTATAGATGATTGAGCCCAAGGCCTTGTGCATGAAGCAAACACGCTACCACTGAACTCCACTCCCAGATACTATAACTATCAATATTTAAATAGTCTTCTTCTTGACTATTTTCCAATCATAGATACATACATTTTGACGTGGAACTTGAACCCAGAGCCTTCTCATTGAGTTACGTCTCTAGGCCCTAGACTTTTTTTAACTTTAGAAAGGCCTTACAAAGTTAGCTGGGCATGGTGATGCACATCTATAATCCTAGCACTCAAGAGGCTGAGGCAGGAAGATCCTCTCAAGTTTGAGGACAGCCTGGGCTACATAGTGAGTTCAAGTTCAGCCTGCACTACAAAGCAAGACACTGTCTTCAAAAACAAAGCAAAATAAAACAAAAGCAAAAACAAAAACAACAAATTTGCTAACTTGCCCAGTCTGGACTTGAACTTGTGAACCTCTGCCTCAGCCTTCCAGAGTGCAGGATTTATAAATGCACATCACCACTCCTGGGAGATACATGCATCTTATAAGACTTTTTTGTTTATTTTGTTTTTTGTGGTTGTCATAGTTACTTTTCTTGTTACTGAAACAAAATACCAAACATCCAAATTTAAAGGAGGAAAAGTTTACTGTGGCTCACAGTTTGTTGAGGTTTTAGTCTGTAGTTGGCTGGCTCCAAGGCAGGGTTGCATGGCAGAGGGGCATCACAGAAAAGAGAGCATCCATGGCATAGCAAAACAAGCCAGAGACAGCAAGCAACAGCACCAGCTGCTGCTGCTTCTTTCTGTCGCTTTATATTCTATGAAGACTGTACACCTATTGATTAGTGCCACCCACACCCAGGGTGAGGCACTCTTAATCTCAGCATCACATACCTGAAATCCCCACCCATGACTGCATGAGGCTTTGGGGGATCATTTAGACACAGGGCATAACAGTGGTGCTATGAATTTAAACTAGGCCCTTCCCATGGACATGTATCCTCTCTTAAAAATTTTTTTTTAAATTGTGAGACAGAATCTCACTAAGTTTGCTAAATTGCCTAGGCTTGCAATCTTCCTGCCTCAGTGTCCCAGAGTTCTGGTATTACAGGTTTGTGCCACCACACTTGGGTCTATAGGTATTTTTAAAATAAAAATGAGATCATGCTATGGGAATTTTCCTGCAACTTACTTTTCTCTAGGACACTCTTCTAATTGGACTGCTTGATGGAGTTTTGGGGTTTGCTGTGTTTCATTACTCTCAAGGCATAGTAAATATCTTTATGCCTTTCCACACTTCCACTGTACTTTTGTAGAACAATTTATTAGTGTAAATACAGCTTTGAATGTTGACATGTAGCTAGTACCAAACTTCCCTGTAAAATGATTGTACTATCTTAATGTAAGATGAAGAGATAGCTGAAGATAGGTTTGTCGGCTTTATTTTCAAGGTTGTCTTTAATTAAAGCCCTGTGTTGTAACCATGGGTTTTCTGGAAAGTCTATATTTCATAGTGGGAGACCTGCATTTGTTCAGTCTTGCTGCCAAAGGCCTTACAGAAAATGGGTTCATTTTTAGAGCCTCTTTGGGCTTACTGGTCTTCAAAACACATTCTAGAACATATGACTATTGAAAAGCAAAGACAGAAGCAGAGAGACCTAAGGACATTGGCCAGTTTTAGGTGGGAAATTCACTGAGGTCAGAGGTATTGCCACAAAGACAGCCATTCTACTGTGAGAATTGCCTTGCCCAGAGAAAGCATCATTACCTATGAATATGGTTACTGTTTTCTCTTATCCAACCTTCCTTTCACTCTCTCCTAAAGTTTGTCCACATTTCAAAACCACAACATCTTTATCAGTCACAGGTGAATACATATGATATGTATTACATCAAAACAGATAGCTGCTCAGTAGCTGGGAGTCGTGGCATATACATGTGACCCTAGCTACCTGGAGACTAAGGCATGCAGATTCCTTCAGCTCAGGAGTTTGTGGCCAACCAGGTGACAGAGAAGGACCCCATCTCAAGAAAAAAATAAATACATAAAACAACTTCACTGGGGATATAGCTCAGTGGTACAGTGCTTGCCTAGCATGCATAAGGCCCTGAGTTCAATCCCAGTACCACCAAAAAAAAAAAAAGCCTCATAAAATTGAACATATACATAACCAGTGATTCCACTTCTAGTCATATATCTAAGGAAACACTTGTACCTCCACAGACATGTATGACATGTATGAGGATACTCACAACATCTTGTACCAAGAAAACCTACAGACAACTAAAGTATTCATCAGTAAGAGAATGGGCACCTAACTGTATGTTCAACCAACTGGACACTACTCAACAACAAAATGAATGAATTACATGGGGCTTGGGATTTAGCTCAGTGGCTTAAGCACCTGCCTGGCAAGTGTGAGGTCATGAGTTCCACCCCCAGTACCAAAAAACAAAATAAATAAAATAAAAGATGGGAATGAATTACATGGATAAAAATGTTGTGTGAAAGAAGTAACAAGTGAATACATATGATATGTATTATGTTTATATGACCTTCAAAAATAGGCAAGATATAACAGACTGGGAGCCATTGTATATCCCTACAATCCCAGATATTCAGGAGGCTGAGGCAGAAGGGTCACAAGTTCACAGACAGTCTGGGCAACTCAGCCAGATCGTGTCTCAGAAAAAACAAAACAATGAAACAAAACAGACAAGACAAAACACTTTAGAGATTTTTAAAGATACATTCATGCATATTTACTAATAAAAGGTAGAGAATTATTAACATAAAGTTCAGGAAAGAAGTTATCTGTTGCATGGGAGGATGCCAGTAGGGAGGCTCATGTAAGAAGTCACAAAGGTACAGGGAATGTTGTTTCTTAAATTGGGTCCTGTATAACTGGCACTAGTTTCTAGTATTGTTACTTTTTAACTTATCTATACAATATGTTACATATATATGCACTGTATCTTTTTTTATGCACTGTATCATTGTGTAATACCTTTCATGATAGAATAAGTACCTAGACAGGGCTCGCTTCCAGCAGGATAGAATGAGAACACAATAGAGCTCAGTATTTCAGAGATTATCGTGAAAAAAAACATAATAAATTGCAAAAGTAGCTAGCCATTTTACTGTACCTTAAAAATAGTTCAGGCCAGGGATTTAGCTCAGTGGCACAAGTGCCTGCCTGGCAAGTGCAAGGTCATAAGTTTGATTCCCTGGTACCAAAAAAAAAAAAAAAAAAGAAGAAGAAAGAAAAAACAACAGTTTGTGTCTCTAGGATTCTAGAGCTGGCACACTCACAGACACAGAGAGTGCTGTGCTTCTAACACTTCATTACTGGGGCATCCAGGCATAAGCTTCTTTTTAAAAATATATATCATGGGTTAAAATAAAGGCTGACTCTGTTATTTGCTAAATCATGATAAAAATGAACCAAGTGTGGTGAACTCTAATTCCAACACTTGAGAGGATGAGGCAGGAGGATCGCCGTGAGTTGAAGGCCAGCCTGGGCTACTTAGTGAGCTCAAGACCAGCCTGCACTATGTAAGAAGACCTTGCCTCAAAAAACCCCAACCCAAAAACAATTATAAGTCTATGGCTATTATTGCCTACCAACAGAAAGTTGATAATTGAGATAGCTTGGCTTTTTAAATGGTTCATTTTAATCAGTGTGCTATCACAGTTCAGAATAAACAGTGTTTCTTACACAGCAATTATCAGAATCAGCAACCGGGATCTCATCTTATTGCAAAGCTTTTTGCACAGCAAGAGAAATCACCAACAGAATGAAGTGACAATCCACAATGTGGGAGAAAATGTTTCCCGGCTGTTCCTCAGACAAAAGATTACTATCAAGAGCGTATAAAGAACTAAAAAAAAAAAAAAAACAGAACCCCCACATTTAAAGACCCAGTCCAAAAATGGTCAGCTGGGATGAATACACACTTCTCATGAAGAAATACAAACAATAAATAAATATGTGAAAAAATTTTCAACATCACTGGTCATTCGAGAGACACAAATTAGGGCCAGGGATTTAGCTCAGTGGCTTAAGCGCCTGCCTGGCAAGTGCGAGGTCATGAGTTCGATCCCGGGTACCAAAAAAAAAAAAAAAAAAAAAAAAAAAAAAAAAAAAAAAAAAAAAAAAGGAGAGACACAAATTAAAACAACACAATACTGAGATTCCATCTCACCCTGGAAAGAATGGCTATTGTCAAGAAATCAACCGATAACAAATGATGCAGAGGCTGTGGGGAAAAAGAAACCCTTCTCTACTGTTGATGGGAGTGTAGACTGTTGCAACCACTGTGGAAATCAGTGTGAAGAATCCTCAAAAAACTAGGACTAGAAGTTCCGTTTGGCCCAGCTATTCCCCTTTTTGATATCTTCCTAAAAGAATTAAAAAGCATCCTATTACAGTGATATATGCACACCTATGTTGCAGCAGCACAGTTTGTAAATTGCCAAATCTTGGAAGCAGCCCAAGTGCCCATCAACTGGTGAATGAATAAAGAAGATGTGGTATTTTTATATAATGGAGTACTACTCTACCATAAAGAAGAATATGCTTGGAACATTTCTAGGAAAGTAAGTTCACCTACTTCTATATTCTTGGGTGGTTTTTTGTTTGGTTGGTTTTTGGTGTTTTTTTTTTTTTTTTTTGTACTGGGGATTGAATTTACAACCACGTGCTTGCAAAGCAGTTGCTTATGCCACTGAGCTAAATCCCCGGCCCCAAGTCTATATTCTTAAATGAAATAAACTGAACACACATGTGTAAGTACCACATTGTTTCTCTGGTGTGAGAAACCACAAGTGTAAATAAGGACCAAAATGTATAATAGGTATTGTGAAATAAGAGAAAAATATTCGAATGAGGAGGGGAACAAAAGAAAGGAGAGAAGGAAAGGAAGAAGACAAGTAAAAAAATGAGAAAAGAAGGAAAACATGGAAACAAAGCTTTGTAAATGGGGAGAGAAGGAGGTGTTGAAGGGAGGATAGGAAAATGGGAGGAAAAGACAAGTTATGTCATGTACAGGTACAAATTCTCTATGATGAATGTGATCATTATGTATATTTAAAATGTACTAATAAATTCTAATTTTAAAAGTTAAAAATACAAAATTAACAATGCTGTCATTGGCCATTGTAACACCATTAAGGAGTCACTGAAGGAATTTGACCTAGAGCTTGTAAACATAAATCAAAATATTCTGGTAAAAAATATTTAAGAAAGTCATAATCTCTGAGAAAGCAGAGATGAAAAAAATAATGTTCTCAGCATCAAAGCCTTCTGTTTGCACCAAAAAGAAACATAAAAACTCAGCACTGCATGGTATTGTAATCAAAGGAGGAACTTTTTTAAGTGCATGGAAACAGTGGTTGGTCACAGCCTCAGGTATTTATGAACCTCAGGTCACCATTAAGTTTACCTTTCAAAGTTGCATTTGATCCTGCAGATTTAAATTTTTTATTATTAATTAATTAATGAATGAAAATAAGGATTGAATCCTGGGACTTGTATAAGCTTGGCAAATATTCCGCTGTTGAGATAGGATTTTGTTAAGTTGCCCAGGATGGCCTCTGCGTTGCTGTCCTCCCGTGCCAGCTTTCTGACGAGCCGAGGTTACAGGCTGTGCCACCAAACGTAGCATTCCGGAGACTTCAGCTGGAGAACGAGACCATCTTCCTGATGTGACGAGAAGGAAAGGTATGACTGACTGTGTTTACTAACTCAGTGTGAGATACACCATCCTGTGTTACTGTCCGCTTCCCCAAGTCTGTTGACATTTATTTACTCATCTTGGTCTTCCGAAAGAAGGTCACTAAAAACTCAATTCCGCTTTTGCTCTACTAATCTTTAGGATGAAAACATTATTCAGTCCAGTAGACATCAATAACAGGCTGTTATAGTGAGGTAGATGTTTTCACATGAGAGCTTAAACCTGACTTGAGGGGAAAAAAAGTCTTAGGTTGGTATCGCAGACTTGAAGAAGAATGCCTGGACTCACTCTTGAACCTCTTTTGGTTTGGTCATGGCTACTCTTTTAGGTGATTCTTCAGTAGGACTATACTTCAGGATGGTGAGGAACAGCCTGAATTTGCTTTGGGTTTTGTTTTGTTTCGTTTTGTTTTGCTTTGTTTTGTTTATGAGACACACTCTCATTATGGAGTGCAGGCTGGCCTTAAACTTGCTTGTGTAGCCCAGGCTGGCCTGGAACTCACGGTGATCCTCTTGCCTCAGCATCCTGAGTGCTTGGATTACAGGCATGTGCCACCACATCCACCCTTGCTTCTATTCTTACCTGCCTCTCAAAACCAGTCTTTGCAAATCTGGGAGCCTGAGGTCCAAGATTTCAAACTCTTCCTTCAGAGCTGTGTGTTTACAAGGGGTACTGACACATAACTTGACTTGGGCTGTGGACTGTTGCCAAATAAACACTGCACATTTTCCCTAGCAAACTTCCTTGTTAACAGAGAACGAGTCTCCCTAAGGCTGGACCCAGAGGAAAAAAAGACACATTTCCCCACAAGAAAGTAGTAAGTGAGAAAGCTGGAATGAATAATCGGGCATAGCGGCCCATGCCTGTAATCCTAGCGCTCTGGGAGCCGAAACTAGGAGGATCACAAGTTCACTATGGATGATTTAGTAAGACTCTGTCTCAAATTTAAAGGGGAGGGTTGTGATTCAATTCGGTTCAGAAAGTATTGATGGAGAATGGTTTCTTTGCACCAAGTTTATTGATGAATTTTGCCTGGTGATGGTCTTTCCTAAAGTTTCAAGCATTCTGTAGAACAATCTTGTCCAGGTCCTGCAGCCTCAGTTTCCCCAGTAGATGGCGCCCCTAACCCTTTCATCACCCTGGTTCACATATATTGTTTGCCATTGTTAATTGAAGTATTTGTTTTTCCGGATTTTAAAATAATTTGGCAGGTTCTTGACTCTTTATTCTCTCTTAGAAAAAAATGAACATAAACATAGATGGGGAGATTATCAGAAATACAAAAACTTTACTATATAGCAAGTCAAAGTACTTTTATATGAAAGAAAGTACAGGTAAACAGCTAAACATGAAAGTAAAGGGCTCAGGGACTGGAATTGGAATTTTTCAATTGAACTTCCAATTAATAAATATTTCCTTTATTTATGAGACAGGGTCCTACTATGTAGTCCAGGAGGGCCTCAAACGCCTATCCTCCTGCCTCTGTTTCCTGAATGGTACGTTGTATTTTCAGAACTTTTGCAGCTGATATTTTGTTTGTTTGTTTGTTTGTTTGGTTTTGTTTTGCTTTGAGGTACTGGGGATTTTACTCAGTTTGCACTGAGCTACGTGGCTACTTTTTGTTTGTTTTTGAGACAGGGTCTCAGTTGGTAGTTCAGGCTGGTCTTGAACTCACAGACTGGCCTCAAATTTGCAGTAATTCTCCTGTTTCAGTCTCCCTAGTGCTGGGATTACAGGTATGTGATACCAGGTTTTGAGTTTTGTTTTGTTTTGTTTTGTTTTGTTTTGTTTTAGACAGGGCCTTGCTAAAATGCCCAGAGTGTCCTCAAACTTGTTATCCTCCTGCCTCAGCCTCCCAACGTGCTAGCATTACAGGCATGTGCCACCACATTTAGTTGAGAATTCTTTTAAAGAAATCAGTCCACACACCTTTTATTTGTAGAAACTGGACCCATTCAAGTTTTCCAAGAAAGTCATCATTGCAAGAAGCCAGCAAAGCTCAGAAAGTGGTACAGCCCTGCTGATCTTTAGAGAGCTTGTGGGATTGCTGGACAATTTCAATACAGCCTGGAGGCTGGGGAAATAGCCACAACAGGAACATTTACAGGCCGTAGAAGTCCAGAGAGAAGCAAGAGATGGTATAGAGACTGGTGATGGAGAGGTAGGAAGCTGCAGATTGCAAGGTGTCTACTGATGAAGATAAGCAAGAGCCAGCCAGAGACAAGCTGGAGAGGAGGAGAGGCAGAGGTCTGTCCCAGTAGGGGAGCAGGGACAGCATCTACAGAGTGTAGTGGGGACAGACCAGCCCTCATTCAGGGAAGCCTAAGATTAGGGTCCAGGGTGGTTTCAAAGGGTTCTGCCTGTGTTGTCAAAATCCTGCACTGTGGGAGGCTGAGGTAGGAGTAGGA
>PVJX010032691.1:0-20238 GCA_004027295.1 Dolichotis patagonum
CCAGGACCTTCACACTGAGTTCAGCTCTTTTTTTTTTTTTAACTTTTGAGACAGGATCTTGCTAAGTCACTGAGTTGCTAAGCTAGGCTCAAACTTGTGCTTCTCCTACCTCCTGCCTCCGCCTCCCAGAATGTTGAAATTATAGACTTGTGCCCCTTTGCTCAGCTTGCTTCGTGTTTTTCTAACATTCAGGTGAGGAGTGGGGACCTCTGCTAGTTAAGATTTCAGCGGGTCCCGTCTCTGAGTCAGTGAAACACATTAGGCAAATCAATTCAGGCTTATTCTTTCCTCTTGTTCTGATTCACTGGCAGATACAGATTGCACTGTGTCTCTGTGCAGGGTGCTGTCTGTGTCTGGAGGCGAACTTCTGCCGGTGCCGTCTCCTCTGTGCACAGGTGTGCCCCTCTCTGTGGCACTTCTCTGTTGTGCAGTCTCTGGACCTGTCCCCATGAGCAGCAGCCACAGCTACCCACAGGACAGCAGTCGTGGGTTAGAGTGGTGGACTGCAGCTCCTGCCCAGCTTTGAGGGGCAGCAGCCTGGGCTCGGGGAGCATCAGTGTCTTTCCAGCTCCCTGGCAGTGGCCGTTCATGACGCCGTGTGACTGACCTGTGCTCAACGTTGCTCACACTGACCAACATCTTTGCCTTTCCCAGGACGTGAGTGACCGAATAGAAAAGGAATCCCTGGATGGCCCAATTGTGAGGCAGTTAGAGAGAGGTGGGCGAGCTGTGGTGAAGATGGACTGGCGGGAGAATATCACCGTGCCCCTCCAGACAGGTGAGCTTGCTGGCGCCGTGAAGAAAAGCTGCAGCCAGTTCTGAGGAGTTAGCATGGGCAAAGCAGGTCCAGCTCTTTGGGCTCCACTTCCATTTCTTTGTTTCTTTTTTTTTTTTGGTACGGGGAATTGAACTCATGACCTCATGCTTGCCAGGCAGGCGCTTATGCTACTGAGCTAAATCCCCGGCCCCTCCACGTCCCATTTTTTGAGTTTGAGATTTTCTTGGGTGTGTCCTCTGGGGTTTGGTTACATGATGGGATCTTGTGTCTTCAGATGACAGGTGTCATGCTCCAGGGGGTGTGAGATGAACACCACCCTCAGCTCAGAGGTGGGCCATCCACTCCCGTGACCACACTTGAAGTGATGTTGCATTTCAATCCAGTTGCTCATTCCTGGGGCCCTCGGCATGGTTCTCTTTTAAAAATGTATTTGGTATTTGCTTAACCAGCACATCCCCTAATGTTTTTCTAGATTTGCGTAAATTTAGAACCTACAAGGGTGGCTCCGTCAGAGATCTGCTGCGAGCCATGAGAAACAAGGTAACGGGCTGGGGCTGCTGGGGGCAGGGGCTGCCACGCGGCCACCACTGACCCTTCCTGAGGGAGCTTTTCTTCCTGCTGGGTTCCACCTCGCCAGGGCTACACGGCGTCAGCTGGACCTGACAAGTTAAGGCTGTTTCCTCCCTCGTGTGGGTTTTCTCTTGGGGTTTTGAGGGGCGTAGTTAAGCGCTGGGGAGCAGGGTCTCTGAGCCCATGTCCTTCATCTTGAGGCTCCCTGTGCTTCGTGATGCCCCCCAGCTGCCTGGCAGCCGTCATACAGACACGCGGGTGGGGATCCTTGGGGCACCTTGCCATACAGGGCCCGGTCTCCAGGGACTCAGGGAGGGTTTCCTACTTGTCCTCTGGGGAACCTACGGGTGATCATGGTCTGTGTTGTCACCAAGCAGCCTTCAAACAGCAGCCTGTCCTAGGCACAGAAGTGACCTCTGAGCTCATGGGACACGTACTTCAGTTCAGGTGATGTCACGCCATGCATCGCTGCCAGCACCCTCTCTTTGGCCTGTGCACCCCTGCTGGACCTGCTGCTCAGTAGCGGAGCTCCGCGCCTGCTCAGGCCAGGCCTCGCCTGCTGTAAGGCATCTTCCTAAAAGGGAAGCAGGCAGGCTGATTGGGCCACGTCACGGAGTCCGTAGAGCGCTTTTCCTTCAGAGAGGCAGCCAGCATTCTGTCTCCCAACTGCTAAATCTGTGTTTTCTGCCCATTTGCAGAAGCACCACTACCGGGAGCTCCCCGCGGAGGTGCAGGAGACACTGGGCTCCCTCCCCGATGACTTCGTGCGCTACTTCACATCACGCTTCCCCCACCTCCTGTCACACACCTACCGCGCCATGGAAGTGTGCAGCCACGAGAGACTCTTCCAGCCCTACTACCACGAGCCTCCAGAGCCCCAGCCCCCAGTGACTCCAGATGCCCTCTGAGCTAGGGCGACTCCTCTATTCTGGTGGCCCCAGCTATGACAATGGGTCTGGTCTCTGTAGTCCAGAGCTTGACACCACCCCAGCTTAGCAGAGAGACCAGCCTCCCGAACCGAGTGCCTTGAGCTACCCTCTCTGCAACCAGCAGAGGGTAACGCCAGCCCCAGGAGGTGGGAGAAGCAGCCTTGAGCCTCCAAGGAGTGGGGTGGAAGTTGGCCTTGAAAGCTGCTCTCTAGTTTGGAGACATCTGCAGACATGGGCTCAGCACAGAGGCCATGAGAGGAGCCCTGCTGACCTTCTGGACGAGCTGACCTGCTGGATGAGGTCACCTTGACTTCCGTCTCTGTAAAACCCCTGTTTGATGTTGGTCTGCGGGCCTTTCAGGGAGGGAGTGGAAGGATCCTAGGTTTTGCCCGCGTGCTGGACCCAGCTATGCTGGGATGTAGGAAGTACAGCCTTTGCTAGAAGCAGGCTCAAGCAGAGAGGGATACAGAGGAGAATGACATTCAGAGGTGTTCGGGGGGCAGAAGGTGCCTCACTGAGCACAGATGTGCCCAGAACCTCCCAGCTTACTGATAACAGTGTTTCCTTAGGTAGCGAAGCCGGTGGCTAAGGTGTGAAGTTAGGGACTGGCCAGCAATGGTTGTGGACAGTTGAGACAGGTCTACAGGTCTGTGGAAGATGAAGAGGGTGCCCTGTTCAGAGGCAGAACACTGGTGGCCTGGCAGGTGGGGCAGGAGAAAGAGTTCCCTGCCACCAGTGAGGGCAGCTGAGACCACACAGGGACAAGTCTTCAGGATGAGAGGGGAGCAACTGAATAGGCGCCTCCCGCCCACTCAGAAGATCCTGAACCAGCTGGTGGGGATAAGGATGCGCTGTCTCTGGCCAGCAGGTCCGGATGCATATGGCAAGGCCAGAGTCACTGTGGCTTTGTGGGCCAGCTTTTATGTTTCTCCTGGCAAATTTTAATGGCTATATTTCGATCACATTGTAAAATGCGATGATAGCATAAGTAACTGAATTTGAACTTACTTGTGAAGAAGAAATGCAAGATACAGTGTCCTCTCTTTCGTGTGGTACCAAAAATTTCCAGCCCCTCAAGTATATTCTATTTAGAACACTCTTTGATTCTGAAGGGTAAAACATTCTAGCAACATTATGTACATGAGTTAATGTCAAAGTCATGTTCCCTAAGTTATGCCACTATGCTTTTTTCTCTAAAACTAATATAATTTTTAACTTTGGTTTCAGTCAAAACTTCTCCCTGCTGAAAGCCTTAGAGGTCAGGATGCAGCAAGGTCCGTGCGAGGACGTGCTGTGTGTCTGCTTCCTCCAGCTGCGAGGCCACTGCCATCCAGTCCGAGCAAGCTGAGTCTCAGTTCTGTTCTTCCCAAGAAAGAGTGGCATCGGCAGCTTTGGGCACTGACAGGAGTCACTCCTGCTTTCTCCGGGAATATTTCTGATTGTGTCAGGGACCACGCAGCCACAGTTGGTTCTGCCTTTGAAGAATTTAGTCCTGCTTTTATAAAGGCCAGAGTGACCTTTTCTTAATATCAATATGATCTTTCATCTTTGAACCTCATGAATGACCCTGCTTAGGCCTTGGTCAGCCTTTCCCTTGGCCTCCCCATGGTTTGTCTTCCAGGGACACAGCCGGATTGTTTTCTGTTGCTTGGATGCACCTGTGCGGTCTCTGCCTTTTGCTGCCCTCCACGTGGCTCCAGGTTGCTTTGCCTGTGGGTCTGAGGTGACAGCCCAGGGGAGTGTCAGGAGATGGAAGAGTTGCATGTGTCCTCAGACAGGACTGCCATGGGGACTGCTGCTGCTTTGTTCTTTTGGCTGAGTTTTTCCTCTAGGAAGTGCTAGGTGATTTCTAGTGGCCCAGTTTGTTGTCATCTCCCTGTTTTTAGCCCAATTTTCCTGGAGACAGATTTTTTTTGTTGTTGTTCCTTTTCTGCTCATCACATTCATTTCTCACCATCCAAATTTCCC
Organism: Dolichotis patagonum; assembly: GCA_004027295.1. Classification (NCBI taxonomy): domain Eukaryota; kingdom Metazoa; phylum Chordata; class Mammalia; order Rodentia; family Caviidae; genus Dolichotis; species Dolichotis patagonum. Next base: position 4,246 of record PVJX010032691.1, read on the forward strand.
AGACTCCTTTATTCAGCGTATTTTATTTGAGGGTTTACGGTATTGAGGTGGGTAGGAGTACTGAAGCACCTGACAGGCCACCCTCTGTGTTTGTAAGGCTTCCTGTGAAGCAGCCAACAGCAAATAAACGCAGTGCTACAAAGAATCCAGGCAGGCGGGAAAGGGCATGTGTTTGGGGTTTGCACAACTTCTGCCTTAAAATGTTCCTTGCCAAGACTGTCAGCTCTGCTCAGGTCACCTTGCGTGTCTTCTCTGCTCACGTTCAGGGACCCAGCACTGGTCAGTCAGGTCTGTCGGAAGGGTTTTCGAGGAGACACTTGTTTTGAAAACATCTTGGGCGCCATCTGGTGTATCCGTTTGAGTCTAGAATTCCAGTTTCTCACTGCTCTTCCAGGGGAAGCTTTGTGCCGCTTTAGTTCAAGCTCTAGGGCTTCTGTGAGTCCTGGGAGGCTGTTTAACTTTTTAGGAGTTCAGTGTCTCCATCTTTAAGATGGAACTGTGTGTTAGGAATCAGAGAACCTTGTGATTATTCAGGTCTTGTCTTGAGCCATGTGTGGAACCCTCCATCCCATGTGCCAGAATTTCTCTCATTGCTTCTTGAGTCTTTAATTTCAGTTGTTGGAAAGTACTGCATGTCCCTGGGCACCAGAGCACTTGCACTTCCAAAAACACAGGTATCCCCTGATCAGTCACGAGAGCATCTGGTGGCTGGACGCGAATCCTGGGGGTAGTGGGCCCTGCTGTCGGTGGGGCAGTTGTGTCTCATGCAGGATCTTCTGTGAGATGGCACTGGTCAGTCACAGACCAACACTGAACAGTGGGCCCAGCAAAATGCTCTCTTCCCAGCTCTAGAGAGGTTTTGTGTGTTCAGTGATCCAGTCTCCACTGTAGTCTCTTCTTCCTGCAGTAAGACTGAGTAATTGGCTGCTGAGAGAAGCTTCCACAGAAGCAGCCTGGGTGTTGCTGGCCTCTCCCCTCCTGGCCACTCTCTTTTCAGCAGTGGACTTTGGCTGAGGGTGGTTTTCCCCATGTTTCCGTTCTCCATCTGTTCACTGGATCCTTGTTCTTTGTTTTCATTATTCACTGGTCAGAAGATATCAGGAGAGCTGGAAGGACGAGCAAGTGCAGCAGCCCTGGGAGGAGCCTCTTTGAAGCCCTGTTCGCCCTTCTCTCCGTTCTTTGGTTTTGGAAACGGCATCCGTGTTTCCTGGTGCGTTTCTCCCTGGCTCCGGGTGCAGCGGTGTTCGCGGACTGTGGCCTGGCCTCGGCATTTCCTGGAAGGAGGTCATCAGTCATCCTGTGCAGGGCGCCCGGCTTCTTCCTTCCAGAGTTGGATTGTTAATCTTTTAAGCCAAAGTATCTATTCTTTTCCTGTTCTTTGTTGTCTTTATGAAGCTGTAATTCTCCATGAATGACTTTGGCTCTGATTTTTGTTTCAACGTCTCAATCCTGTCTGTATTCATTGGAAGCCGACAAAGGATGTATCTGCCGTGAGCCTCCCTTTGCAGCAGCCTGCACCACGCTGCCAGCCAGAGTCTGCACCGCCTGGCGTTGCCTGTGTTCCTGCCTCTTGGGTACAGTGCTCCTTCCCAGTATCCCTAGATCCGTGCCGGAGAGTTCCCACTCACCTACGCGCTACGGTCAGCTGTGTGGCATCCTCACATGTGAACCTTGTGTAGTGTTCTGTTTTGCAATGACCTATTTATTGAACCTATTTATATTTATTTAATTTTTACTCTGAAGTGTATCTAGTTACATTGCACTTGCTAAAAAGCACATCAGATCTGGTTTAGACAACACCCCTGACCATTTTAAAACTGGAAAAGGAAGAGTTATACTGTGTCCTTCCATGGCATAAATGCTTTGTCTTTAATGGGTGAATAATCTGGTCAGGGTAAAAATGCTAATTTTTAGGTGATTTTTTTTAAATCATGTGCCATTGTGTCTTCTCTGTGGATGGTTGTTTTAATTGGTGTTAATTGTGTGATAAAATCCTCTTTGTGGAACCTAAAATTCTCTTTTTAGCTTTATATTTTATAAACTGCCAGATTTTTATGTGTATTTTTATGTGTATTTTTAAAGTTTGATGAAACGAGGGTCATTATCTAAAGTTAAAAGGCCTATTTTTGTACCTCTTGTACAGTTTTATAATTCTGCTGATTGATGACGGCATCTTACGTTGAGCCAACCACAAATAAAGGTAGTTTTAGATTTGAGAGTCGCTTTGTCTTCTTAGAGACTCACACACCACTCCCAGGCAGAGGTCTGATTCTGCTGCCGTGGGGTGGAGGACCTGCCAGCCTGAGCGGCCGGCCAGCTGTAGGGCAGCACCCGGGGGTGCACAGTGGGCCCTGGGGCTGGAGCAGCCTCCCTAGGGGCTGTTTGTGGGGAAGCTTCCCTCAAACATTGCAGGAAAATCCCAAAGGTGTTACTTGATCTGAGTTTCCGCAGGGTGGCCAGGTAGGATGAACATGCCCCAAGGTGAGATTTAGACCCCAGACTAAAGTGTGGGGTGGGTGTGCAGTCAGTCGGATTCTGCGCCAAGAAACCAAGAGCAGAGAACTGCGGAGGCAGCTTGGCCAAGAAAACCCTGGAAGCCAACTCACCTGGCGCATGTCTGCAGCACACAAGACAGCCACACACATGCCAAGGTAGAGTGTCACTCTGCTTACAAGTGAGGGGCCTTGCAGTGTGCCTCCTCCCCTAGCCCAGCCCATCTTGTCTGGAGAAGCCAGGGAGGCTCTTCGTGCTCTTGCACCAGGCCAGGGACCACTCACGAAGGAAGGACCTAAAGGGCCTGCCAGACCCAGGACAGCTCGACAGGAACTGCGTGAAGGCAGACTGCCCCTTCCCCATCTTGTGTCTTAGAAGCCCCAGGAGCAACAGAGGCCTGTGGACACCCTCTGTCCACGTCCTTGGGAGAAAGAGAGGTGAGACAGTGCCCTTTCTTACTTTGTGCAGCAGTGGACTCAGCTCTTAGATTCCTGTTAGGCTACTAAGCAGGGCTGGGGATGGCCCAGGCCTGAGAGAGGCCACTCGAGGTAGCTCCCTCTAACTGCCTCTCCCGCCTCTGAGAACAGAGCAGTGCGGGACCTCCAGGGAAGCTGGCAGAGGGGACTTTTCTCCAGGCCCTGCACTGGCACAGTCAAGGTTGACTATCCAGGGGGGCCCTGAGGTGGGGTTGCAGCTTTGCATTCTGAGTCAGTGTCCACCTGTGAGGAGGAGCTTTCTCCTGCATGTTTGATACATTTAAGCATATAGCAAAAGCATGCATCCACATGTGTCTCCCAACAGTAACTATAGCCACTTAGCCTTTCTTTTTATATTTGTACGAACTGTGGCAAGGTATGATCTGTAGTCTCTGCCAAGTGTGGTAGCACATGCTTCTAACCCCCACACTCTGGTAGACTGAGGCAGGAGAATTTCAAGTTTAAGCGCCACCCTGGCAGTTTAACAGCTTAGCAAGACCCTGTCTCAGATAAACATTGGCGATGTGGCTGAGTGCAAAGGCTCTACCTGCAACCCTCAGTACCACAAAACAAAGCAAAACAAAATGGGGGTGGGACTGGGGAATTGTAGCTTTTTTTTAAGATCATCTTTTTAGAAAATTTTTTATTAATACATGTTTGCAGTACATAATGATCAGTCCCTCATGGGGAGTTGGTACAGGCACATAACATACTTCGTCTCCTTCCCACTTCCCTCCCTGCGTTTCTTGGTGCCCTTCCCTTTGGCAAAAGATTTACCTCTGTTTCCTATTATCGATTATTTTGTTCTTTGTTTGTACTTTGGACTTCTCATATAAGAGATACCATGCAGCTGGGTGTGGTGGTGGCACTCACCTGTGACCCCCAGCACTTTAGCAGGGGGATCACTGTGAGTTTGAGGCCAGCCTGCACTACACAGTGAAACCCTTTGTCAAAAAGACAGAGGAAAAACAATTACCATGCAATTTAAGCTTGTTTGTCTGATCTATTTCATTTAGCATTGTGGTTCTGAGCTCATCTAAACGCTTAACCTACCTGCCGGCCTTCCGCCTTGGGCAGGCACTGTGCTGGAGTGTGTGTCCGACTGCCTGCTGGCCTGTTCTCTCTCCCTGTGGTTGGTGTTTCCCTCATGACGGGAAACACTTAGCATATGTCATTTCAGTGAGTGACTGGCCCTACCCTTTGCCAAGGCCAAAACCCAGATCATGAGCCTGTCTGCAGGACAGATGTTGGAGAGAACAGTAGGGCTGGCAAAACATGGCTGCCCCCGTGGAAGCCATACTGAAAGACAATAGGGGTGGGAAGGGCCCGGCCTCTGAGACAGCCCAAGAAGTGCTGCCTCTGTCCTGTTCCTCCCTTCCCTATTAGCTCTTTGCCCTCTCTAATCCACTTTCTCCGTCCTAGCTGGTCCTCATGACTTGGATGAAGACACAGAGGTGTTCTCAGAGTCTGCTGGCAGGAGCCACAAAGCTAGAAAGAGGAATTCCATGGTCCTGACCCAGTCAGGAACCCACACTGCAAAAAGCTGAGCCGAAACACAGGCCGATAGGCAGTCTGCCTTCACATGAAAGAGGAAGCGGGGCTAATGAGGGGCCTCTCACCAGCTGATCAGTGTGCAGGCTGTGGCACATGTGCTCTGGCCTGTGCGCCACACTTTGCTGGACTTCCTGTTCTTGGATGATGGGGCTGGAGGTGAAGAACAGGGCTGTGAGGGGCTTGGGAACCATAATAGATATTTGAAGAAATGAGGCCTTTAGACCAGAGAGACAGAAGAGCTGGTGTGTCCTGAAAAAGCTCTGTGACCTTGTGAGCTTTGGGGGAGCATTTAGACCCAAACCGGAACATCTCTGCTCGAGAGGTGAGGATAAAATAAAGGCATTTTTAAATATAAAACAACTCAAAGGAGTTTATCACTCACAGATTCACAACAGAGGAATTAAATTTCTTTCCCTTGGGCTGGGGATTTAGCTCAGTGGCTCAAGTACTTGCCTGATAAGTGTGAGGTCATGAGTTTGATCCCTGGTACCCAAAAAAACTAAAACAAAACAAAATACCCCCCCCAAACTTTCCCTTTCCAAATCTGAGTCTAAAAATCCCCAAGTATGTGGAAGAAGGTATGGAAGGCCCTTTTTGGTCTCCAACTTGGTCTAGAAAGTTTATATCTGTAATCTTGTGGAAAAGTTACTAGAATTCTAGCGAGTAAATTCCAATCTACTGCTTTCAGTGTAAGCCACGGTGAAAATAAAGACACTAAAACATATTTAGAGTTACGAGGAGCTACGAGGGTCCTAAGCCTAGCCAAGACTGGTTCGATAGGTGACCTGAGATCTGCTCTGCCACATACAGAACACAATTGAGGCACATCTCATGTTTTGCGGCCGGTGCTTTAGTTCTGATATGTAACCTTTCCTGCCCAGGGAAGTCGTGGCCTCTTATCTTGAGGCTCAATCCCAGCTGACAGCATGGAGCAGTGGCCCTTCGCCCCAACCAGCTCAACCATGTATTTTGGGAGTCACGGGGCAGGGAAACAGCATCTGTCACCTGTAACTTCAAAGATTCCACATCAGCACCTCAACCAGCCCTTTTTACATTGCTTAAAGCCAATAGAAGGGTTAAAGACATGGCCCAGCCAGCTCTGCACATAGCAGTACATGGAGATAGGATTACCCAAAATGGAGACAATTGCTCTATATTCAAGGCGAGGGGATCGAGGGCCCCTGGCCTTCCCTTCTCTTCAGCCATGAGGTAGGCAGTTCTCTGGATTGGCCTTGGGACAGCTAGAGCGCATGCCCACAATGGGGCAGCTTCGCGCTACAGAGCTTTAAGGCCCTGTTATTGTTGGGCAAAAACCCTAAAAATGTGACCTTTGCCCCCACGCACAGCTGGAAGGGCCGTCATGATCTTCTGTTTGTGGTATGCCTTCCCTGAGTCACACTCAAGTATCCGGGAGGAGAAAAGGAGGCTGAGGAAGGGAGTGTCCAGCATCGTCCACTTCCACTGTGGGAGGGGGTCACTTCCCTAACAGGCTTCCCAGACTGGGGGATTCTCTAAACACAAGAAGGGCTCCAATGCCAGCTGGCTGGAAATGCAAGATGCCCACCACATACTCCAGCGGCTACATTTGTGGGAAGAATATACAGTGAGAGCCATTTAAAAACCGCAGCAGAGGTTAGAAGGCAGCTGGTGGTCATCCTGATACCCACAGTCTCCAGAGAGAATGCATCTCCCTCCGCACTGACCCTCCCAGCCTCTCCTCAGCTATTTGGCTGGTGGCTGTTACGGATAAATGTGCTCGTCTATTTATACCACTTTCCTTAAAACAGTCTCAAGACTGCAACTCTTCAAAATTGCTTGTGGTTGGAAAGAAATGTGATTCACTGACTGGGAGTATGATTGTTCTGTCTTTTAGACTGGGTGACAGGACACTTTTGAACACTAGATGGCGCACTTGCGCCACCCGCCACCCAGGTTACCCCTGGACTCTGCGTGCTCGGCCAAGTCTGTTCTATAGAACAGTGGACTCTGCGGCTCTTCTCATTTGCAGAAGAATGCAGAGGAGGTGAGGCTGAGGTCCAAATTAAAGATCAAGGAGCCTGGTTTCTTCAACTCAATTCTTTGATTAGCTGGTAGTTTTCTAAGTTTTTCTTTTAAAATATGCTCCGCCCCCTCCCGAGTGCAGCGTGAATGATCTCGGAATTGAGCATTATGTGGGTCCTTGCAGTAATCAGTATCGGGGTGTCCTTGGGCACAACCTGCAGGACACATGTGCATGCCCCAGCACCAACAGTGACAAACCACCATAAACGCTGTTAACAGCTTACTGTGCACCAGGCAGGTCAACGTTTCACAAATTGTCCTCTGAACTCCGCCTCGTCACACTGCCCCCACAGCCTGTTATTCAGTCTCTAGGCCACGGAGCCTCCGCCCCGGCCGCCCCATGAAACATTAGCCTTCCTAGCCCTGATCAGCATTCTGCGCCACACCTCTGGTCTCTGTTTGTGGTTGTGCTTAGCCAGGCATTACTGAAATTGAGAACATTTTCTCGTTTTGCTAAAATGGGCCACACCAGCATCACCTGGGAACTTGTTACCAAGGCAACATCTGTTGGCCTGGCCTAGACCCACCGCATCAGGATGGCCGGGTGGTCCGGGTTAGCCGAGCCTCCAGCGTGAAGATGCACGCTCAGGGTAGAGACTGCTTGCTGTAAAGTACATTTGTTATAAAACCAAACCAGTCACTTCAGTCCAATAAACATTTACTCAGCATGGTTTTGGTACGCTAGAGTTCAGTTTACCGGAAACTCAGCAGAGAAGGAAAAGAAATAAACAGACATGGTATGCAGACTACGAAAGGAAATGTGGGAAGGATTCCCAACTCTGGTTACACAACAGAAAAGAGCATGCAGCTTTCCGAGTGGGCACATGGGTTGTAATTTGGTAGGTTTTGTGGCTCTCTAGTGCTAAAAGCTGCCTCACCGTTAAGGAAGGGCCCTGCCCGTGAGAGATGACTCTGCGGCTTCACAGCCAGGCTCAAGCCAGCTTCCGTCCTCATGCAGAACACAATACTGTTTGTAAGGAAGGGCGCATCCTTCTGAAGACCCCCAGACTTTCCCCCGCTCACGCTGACAGTGGGGTGTCTGTGATCAGCTTGGCAGTTCTGTTCTCTGTTCACACACAGCAGATCTCTAGTGACCCCACATGCATCAAATAAACCAGACCATTCCTTGGTACTTTTCTGTTTTTCCACTTCATGTGCATCAGCACCGATGTACATTGGAACTGGACACTGTGTACATTGGAATTACCTGGAGAGTGTAAAAAAGTCTTTCCACATGTCCATACTTCCATATATGTTAACACACACACACACACACACACACACACACACACCACATGCAACTCTGCAGTATTTGAGACTTACTAAAAATCTATCTGAAATCTAACCTTAATTGGCTCCGCTGGACTTCAGGAGAGAAAATAATGTTGATTGGTGATCAGTGTAGGCACAGGGGACTACTCAATGTGGGGAAAAAGGAAACCGTCTACATCATTGGTAGAAATGTAAACTAGGACAACCCATTAACCACTTTGGACATCAGTATGGTGATTCCTCAGAAGACTAAAAATAAAAATAAAAACAAAAATCCCACATGGTCTAGCAATACCTCATCTGGATATCTTCCAGAAAGAGCTAAAGACATTATACTTCAGTGATATGTGCATACCCACATTTACAACACAACTCACAATAACTAAATCATGGAAGTAGCCTATATGCAGATTGACAGACAAATATATAAAGAAAATGTGTTATATATACATAATGGAGTACTATTAAGCCATAAAGAAGAAAAATTGAGTCATTGGTAGGAAAAAGGATGGATCTCGAGGCCATAATACTAAGTGAAATAATTCAGCACAAAAGATCTGACCCCCATTTGCCTCCAGCTTCCCAGGGTCCTGGAGTGGTTGCTTCCAACCACCTGGGCTCAGAGAACAATCACAGCCCAGCTCCCATATCCTCTTGCTAACCGTCCCACTCTACTGGAACCCAGCATACCTGTATATGGCTGTTTCACAACAAAACCTTGGCCAGTGCTATGTCATGTGTTGCTACTCAACCGTTGTTGCTCAGCCATACTTGCTTCCCCTGACTCATACTCCCTCTCACCTCATCCCACTTGACCCTGTGCCACTAGCCCTCCAAAATGCCCAGTTCAGGGAACTCCTGGCAGACCCTCCTTTGGTTTACTACTGGAGGTCCCACTCAGACCCCTAGGTTCAGGCTAGTTGTGTTTTTATTGGGTCAACACTGTTTATATATTATATGGTTTCCCTTATATGAGAGACCCAACACATAAATAATGTAAAGAACAAAATAAAAGAGCCATGCTAAGAAATAGGGCTGTAGACTCAGCAGAGATGGGAAAGGAATCTAGGAGAGGGGAAGGCAGGGGAAGTGTGGTGGAGTAAAAAGGATCAAGATATGAGATATATATATATATATATATATATATATATATATACCTCAAGCTGAATATAATCACTATGTATTGCAAACATATACAAGTAAAAATTAAAAACAAATAACTAGAAAGAAGTACTTTGCATCATGACAATAGAAAAGATATTTTGAGGGCATCTCAGGGATTGGTAAGATCTCACTGGCTCAAGAGTATAAAAAGATAAAGGCAAACTGTTTTAAAAGACTTTGTTTTGAGAAGAGCATCACAGGGTGCCCTTTCCTAGAACAGCTGCCTAGGGAACTTATTCACCAGGGTTCATTTCACAGCCAGGCATTCAGAAACCTCTGCAACCATGATCCAAGGAGGCTAACTACTGCTTGAGCAGGCAGTAGACCTTGGTGTCATCCATCTGGTGCTAGTTTCTCAGATATGCAGAATGTGATAGTTATGGGGTCGTGGAAGCTTTCAGAAGATTTCAGAAGTCCTGGGAGGCCAGGCAGTATGCCCCCAAGAGTGATCACAGTGTATGATCCTTTTAATGATTCATTGCACCCTGTTTATCAGCATCTTGTTGAGGATTTCTGCATCTATGTTCATTAAAGAGATTGGTCTGTAGTTCTCTTTTTTGGTTGGATCTTTGCCTGCTTCTGGAATCAGGGTAACCCTAGCTTCCAGGTATGGCTTTTGGAGTACTCCTTCCCTTTCAATTTCAACAAAGAGTTTGAGGAGTACTGGCGTTAGATCTTCTTTTTTTAAATTTTATTTTAAAGAGAATAAAACCAAGCAAAATAAAACAGAATAAAGCCAATCAAAACAAGACAGTGTAACTGATACAGGATTTCAAAACAAGATAATAGGAAATCAACCATGGTTACCATAATGCCTCTTATTATCTTCAAAATAGTTGCCCATACCCTCACACATAGTAAAGTCAAACAAAGCAGAACAGAATAGAACCAATAAAAACAAAATAATGAATTCAATACAGGACTTCAAAACAAGATAATAATAAATCCCAAATGGCTACCATAATATATCTTGTTATCTTTAAAAATAACTACCCAGGCCAACAGATATAATAAAATCAAATGAGATTAAACAGAATAAAGCCCAACCAAACAAAACAATGAGAATGATACAAGATTTCAAAACAATATAATAGGGAATAAACAACTGCTTACCACCTTCACAAGGAGATGCCTGGTACCTTGCATATTGTTATCCTCTTATAATAGATGATTAGACTATCAGCTTCAGGCCTGCAAAGTCAGTAAAACACTCAACACCACATGCATGAAGTTGTATTTCACCTCATTAGCTGTCATCACAGCCTGTGTTTCTCCAGATCAGCTGGTTGCTGGGGGTGGTGGTGCTTGTTCTTCTGGTCTCGCTGCCCACCCACCAGAAGGGGCTGGCATCTGGTTCTCCCAGTCAGCCTGCACATAGCACTGACTCACAGGCAGTCTTATTGACTTCTAGCTTCTTGTTGACTTCTTGTTCTCCTCCTTCCTTGAAGTTCTTAAAGGATTTGGCCGTGAATTCATCAGGACCACGGTTTTTCTTAGTCAATAGATTTTTCTTAGTCGATAGCTTTTTGTTTTAAATTACTACTTCAATTTTATTGCCTGATATTGCATTATTCAGAGTTTTCAATCTTGGTTCATTTTTGGGTTTTTTTCCTTTTGGTTCACTTTTGATAATTCATATGTATCTAGGACTCTGTGTATTTCTTCCAGCAATTGGGGGCAGAATGCTTCCAGATGCATAGCTGAGCTTTGTGGATTCTCTACTTCTGGTTTCTTTTCTAATGCATCACTTCAAACTCAGGTTGGTTACCAGAACTGCTTAAGGTTCATGATGAGAACTGCAAACCACAAGTGAAACTCAGACTTACTGATGAATCCTTCTATGCTGCCTTTAAGGAATCTTTACCAGAAGAGTTCTGCGTGTATTTACTTTTATACAGATTTAGAGAGTGTGAGCTTGACAAAGTCTCTTATCAGTGGTCACATAAAGTGTGCTTTGTCATCACCACCCCAAGTGTCTGTCAGAATTCCCTTTAGTTCCTAGAGAGAGGGGCAAAGCATTCCTTAATGCACCGTAGAAACCCTATTCCGAGGTACCCAGCCTACCAGTTTTCCTTTCCCGGAGTCTCAGGACAGAATTTCATTGTGTGCCTGGATTCAACCAGGCTTCCTTTCTCAAAGGCCCTTTCCTTTCCTGATGGGCTCTTTGATCTGGTTACTCACTCAGCAAGTGACCTCACTGCCTGTGCTTTTCTGTGTCACTTTCCTCATTGATTTAACCTTGATTGTCCTGAGAACTTTACTTGGTATCGTCTCCAGGTATATGCTACTTACACCACTGTACCCTGCTCAAAACATTTTCTATCCTGGGTCCACTTTCTATGATCACCTGTCAGATATTCTTTAAGTTCTGGAGTTTGAATTCTCTGTTTGTAACTTTCCCACCATAGCCACTTGGTACACATGGTACTGGAAAGATGAAACTAGATAACGAAGGCCCTGTGTTAAGTACATAAACAATTTTAATCCTAACTGTACCTTGACTGGTTGAACATTTCCTTCATCACTCCATCAGTGATAGGCTATACATTGTGAAATTCTCAGATCCTAAAACCTATGAAATGGTCTCGGTGTCAAACACTACTAAAAACTCCTTATCCAAAGAAAGCTCTCAAGTCATTCTTATGCTTGTCATGTTTGGCTGTTGAATATTTTGTCTCAGCAATGAGAAAAGTCCCTAAGACAAAGGCCCAGCCCATTGTAAGCCTCTGAACTCCTAGGAAGCATATTTATGCCCCTGCTGCATAGATTGTAGTAGTGCTATTGAGTGGCATTGCATTCCCTGTTGAGTTTCAGTGAGGTGTATGTTACAGGCTATGCCCAGGGAAACGTGATGATGAGCAGAGCCCCTGAATAGATTTGCTCTCCTGCTGCACAGACCTGGAGGCTTAGACACTGAGAAATTCTAGCTGAGTCATCAGAGACCCAGATTTGCTTTTGAGAGGTGGTTCTTACCGGTCTGAGTCTTCCAGTGCAGGCAGCCTTCCATGGAAAGTCTGACTTCTGTGGTCATTGGCTGGAATTTCCATCAAGTGTCAACTCTCTGTAACAACTTTTAAGAAAAAGTAGATAGGAATTTAGCTCAGTGGCATAAGCACCTGTCTGGTAAGCGCAAGGTCATGAGCTCGATCCCTGGTACCAAAAAATAAAAAACAAAAAACAAAAAACAAAAACAACAGTAGATAAGTAGTTTATATTTCTGTGATGGATTGAAAACTGATGGTCAATTTAAACACGAACTGAACTGAATCAGCACGGTGCTGAGTGTAGAGGGTCTGCCTGAGGGCTGTTGCCAGCATAAAAAGGAGAAGTGGAAAGGAAGACAGTAGCATTGTGAATTCTCCTAAGTGTTGTTGTTTGGAGTTTTTTTTTTTTAAATTTATTTAAAGAGAAAAAAAGCAAAACAGAAAAAAGTGTAGAAATAATACAAAATTTCAAAAAATAAACAGCAAGAAATCACTAGTTGATAAATTACATATTGTCCTCTTAGAAATAGTTGTTCAAATTACAAAATTAAAGCATACAAAGTGGACATTCAAACAGTGAGGCTGCAAACATTTCTGTTCAATGATCCAACAAAAACTTAGTAATATGGTTATCAATTCTACATAAACATACATGCAGTTATATCCTTTAGAGCACTTTCTTTCCCTCCTTTTGATTTTAAGTCCATTATCTGTTTAGTTATATCATGTTTTAGCTTGCTCAGTACCTTACTGATCTGTTTTGTTGTTATTTCCTTTTTATTTTTATTTTATGTATTTTAAATTTTTTATTATTTTGAAGGTACTAAAACACAAAGCAACAAGACAGAACAAAGCCAATTAAGACAGTGTAGTGAAATTGGTACAGAACTTCACAGCAGGTTACCAGGATAACAGTAATAGGTACTAGTATATCTTGTTACTTCACAATAGTTGTTCTTTCAATCAGGTATAGCAAAATCAAAGGAAATACAAGACATTACAGAACTCATTAAAACAGAATATTGAATAGAGCAATAACATTAATCAGAACAAAGCAAACAGTGATAAAAATATTTGCCTTCAGAGAGATGGTAGGAGGAAATCCCTCTTATTTGCTATACTGCATATGGTCAGCCTTCCAAGAGGTGCTCAGACCTCTGGCTCCCACTTGCTAATGGAGGGTTGGAGGTGGGATGAGATGTTTGATTTTTAGCCCGTGCTGGCCAGTACGCTCACAGCCACGTATCAGGGCGCCGAATGGGTTGCTTTCTTTCTCAGCGCCCCTGGAGCTGGCTCTTTTGGAGCTGTTGGGCCTCCTGGAGGAGTTTGTCATGCTGGCTTCCCTGACATGAACTCTGCTGTTATCAGAGGAGCTCGGGACCTTGTCACTGAGAATGGCTGTGGTTCACTTTGGGGGAGCTCTGCTCTTTACTTTGAGCAGCACTTCCTGACCCGGGGGTGGGCAGAGATGTGTGCTTCTCAGTCTCCAGAAGAAGCTCACCATGCTGCTCTCCTGATATGAACTCAGCTGTTTTCATCGTCAGAGGAGCTCGGACCTCACTGTCACTGAGGTCCACTTTTCGGTGGAGCCCTGGTCCTTACTTTGAGTGTTGCTTCCTGGCTCCAGTACAGAACCCTCGACCTACTGGCACAGATCCTTCATCCTGCTTTCCATCACTGACCTTTGGGCCTTCCCAGCCCAGATCCATGAAACAGACTTGCATGAGTCATTGTTGTGGGCTCTAGGTCTCCAATTGGTCTCTTCAGGGGCACTGTCATGGGCTCTAGGTTTTCAGCTGAACTCATGCAGGTTATTGCCGTGGGGTCCAGGCTTTTGGCTAGATTTTCTAGGTCTTTAGTCTCTGGACAGATCTCCTGCACTTTCTTTGTATTTGACTCCTTGAGTGATCATTATAAATAGCACTTTAAGTCATGTGTCTTGTATATAACTGTTCTGCTTCTGATCTCTCATATATGCTACAGTATCCCTTGTAACTCAGAACTCCTTAGATGCAGAGTGTTATGGCTCTGGTTTGCTTTGAGGAAAGCTGTATTGTCTGTAAGGTTCGTAGGATAGGTTCTGCCAACAAAAGGTTGCAGTGCTTTCTCTGAAACTTTGCTCACTGAAGCCGGAGACATTTTGGTTCTTGGAGAACAGAAAATTGTCCCTTGCTTCTAATATGAAGTATCTCCTTGTCCAGTGGTCTCTAGCATAGATTTGAACTCACCTCGAGCCCACATAATGGCTTACTATTCAATCATTTGAACATTTTTGTTTCCAAATTCCTGTCATTATTCCTTGGTTCCTGTTTCTAAGATCACAAAATTCATTGTAACAAATGTAGAAAGTAGATATTTCATACATATTTAAAAACAAACAATTATGTTAAAACTGAAGTGTGAGAAGAAGACATTTCTTGAAAGTGTTTTCTTTTTTCTGCTTTTCAAAATCAAAGGACTATCTCATTGTTGGGTGCTACCACCGTTATGTAGAAAGTTCTATAACAAGAAAAGGTCTGAGTTGTTGCTTGTTCACTTTATTTCAAAAAGTGACAAAATAACAGTGGAATACAGACCCAGTGAGGAGACACTGATGTTAGAAGTGGGAAGGACCTTCAGGATTTAATTCAAGTGTGTGGACGTGAAAGCGTGAGGATAGAATGACAGTGGAGCCCTGACGGAAAACATCCAGCAGTACTGAATAAAAAGGGGTGGGGCGGCCTAGTGCTGGTGCGCTTGCTAGCATGTGAGATGCCTGGGTTCAGTGCTCAATATAGCAAAAAATAAAACACCACTGTCGCAAAAAGCCCAGCAGGCTTTGGAAGACTGCAGATATCTCTCAGGAAAATATGAAACTGGGAGACTGCTTCTACGGGGAATTTCTGGTGCTGGCTCTGACCCCTTGTTGGAAGTCTGGCAAGTAGAGCTGAGGCCTCTCACATACTTTTATAGTTGTGGAACTGCACGAGCAGCTAGACTCCCTTTTAAGGGCTTAGGAAAGTCAGGCTGCTTAAACACACTTCCTGGTAGAGCCCCTCTCAAACAGGATTTCTGGGATCAGAGTAACTATAGCCTTAAGTACAATTGTGCTATAGCTCTGAACACTCTCCTGTCTTCCCAATATAACATATTACCTAGGTGTCAGCATCTCCCCACAATGTGAGCAGAATATTTTGCCAGAGAATCTTTCTGAGACTCAGTTGTATAAAACCTTTAACCAAGGATTAGTTTTCCAATTTTAGTAATTTCTAAAAGAAAGTTGCCACTATTTACTATATTTAAGAAATTTAGAAAGGAGGGGGCAAAAACATGTTTGATGCCAGTGGGACTTAATTTGGGAATTTTTGATTAAAAGGTTGTGAAGTGTTTTGAAAAGGTTGTCTTATAGAAAAGTACCTGAAGTTTCTTTCATGTTAAAGAAAGATTGCAGTTGAATTTAAATAAAAAGTCGAGGAAGCCTTAAACTTTAAGGAATCTAGCTTCCTGTAAAATGAGAGATGAGGAAGTCAATACTGATTTTAGAAATCAGATTTTAACACTAAATTCCCCCTACATGAGATGACTTTTGGAATCAGTTCTATTTTAAAACCTTTACTATGTGCCCCACCTCGTGCAAGGCAGGAGGGGTAAGAGAATGAATCAAGTCTCTTGTTGAGTTTCATATGCCTGGGTTGTGTCAGGTAAAAAACAAGTAATAAATGGATGAAGAAGGACTGTGAAAGAAGTCAGTTTACAGTAGTCCTATTTCACATGAGGACTTTAACATTTAAGTGTCTTCCCATGTGTGCTATGAAAAAGGGCACTGTCACATCTAGATGGAAGTGTTGAACCATGGTAGGGTAGGGAGAGTTCTCACATGCTAATGTACAGAACTGATTCAAATCCTTTCTCTCAGATCCACTTGCTCACCTCCAAAACCCCTCCTGCAAGTGGTACGGATCATCACAGAGAATATGCAGCCTAACAGAGGGAAATGAATCACCAAACAT
>PVJX010032692.1:0-20223 GCA_004027295.1 Dolichotis patagonum
ACTTAAAATTATACTACAAAGCTACAGTAATAAAGTCATATGGTACTGGAATAGAAACAGGCCAGAGGATCAGTGGAATAGATTGGAAGATACAACCACAGCCACAAACTCACTCAACCACCTTATCTTTGATAATGGGTCCAAACATGCTCACTGGAAGAATGACAGTCTCTTCAACAAATGGTGCTGGAAAAATTGGCTATCCATATGCAGAAGACTAAAATTAGATCCATGTCTATAACCATACACTAAACTAAAATCTAAATGGATCAAAGATCTAAATATTAAAACAGAAACACTAAAACTGCTAGAAGGCAAAGTAGGTAAAAATCTCAAAGATATAGGGGTAGGAAGAGAATTCATGAACAAGAACCAAAGTACACGGGAAGTACTTCCCAGAATCAATAACTGGGACCACATCATATTAAAGTTTCCGCATGTCAAAAGAGGTTTCCAGCAGAGTGAAAAGAAAACCCACAAATTGGAAAAAAATCTTCATGGACAGTTCCTCACACAAAGGCCTTCTGTCTAGAACTTATAAAGAATTTTCAAAAATCAGACCCTCGAAATTCAAAGACCCAATCCAAAAATGGGCATCTGAGATGAATACACATTTCTCAGATGAAGAAATATGAATGGCAAATAAATACATAAAGAAATGTATTCATCATTGATATGTTCATCATCATTAGTCATGAGACAAATGCAAATTAAAACCACACTGAGATTCCATCTCATTCCAGGAAGAATGGCTAGGATAGAAAAAACTACTAACAACAAGTGTTGGAGAGGCTGTGGGGAAAAAGGAACTCTTCTACACTGTTGGTGGGAGTGTAGACTGGTGCAACCACTGTGGAGGTCAGTCTGGAGATGCCTCAGAAAGTTGGGTTTGGAAGTCCCATTTGACCCAGGTATTCAAATTCTGGGTATGTTTCTAGAAGAACTGGAAACATCATGCTACAGTGATATATGTGCACCCATGTTTATAGCAGCACAATTTGTAATAGCCAGATCCTAGAAACAACCTAAGTGCCCATCAACTGAGGAATGGATAAAAAAGTTGTGGCATTTTTATACAATGGAGTACTACTCAGCTATAAAGAATGATCACATTGAGATATTTATAAATAAATGGACACGACTTGAGACCATTCTCTTAAGCGAAATAAACCAAACTCACAAGGGTAAATACCATATAGTCTTCCTAGCATGAGAGTTGATAAGAGTATATAAGACTTTATGGTAAGCATGAGTCCCCATCTCATAGCTTTGAAACCTTTCAATGTTTTCAATCATCAGTTGGAATGGTTTTATTCTGTTTTGTTTTGACTATATCATGCGTAATGATATGAACAGCTGTTTTCAAAAAAACAAAACATTATGATAGCTATTGCTGATCTAATATCATCCTTCTTAGAAGTCCTACCATGCTTGTATTGTTCTACTACCATTGGTTGTATCTATCATATTGTGTCTTATTGGGATTTGAGTATGTGTGATAGTTTAAACAAAATTTTTCTATCATAAATGAGATATTATAGTACCCATTGATCATTTTCTGTTATTCAGTTCAGAAAGCCCTGTAATTCTTTCATGGCTTTATACTATTTTGTAATGTTTGATATTGCTGTATTTGAAACTATGCTCAACTATAGCAGAGTAAGTGATATGGTGATAGGTACTGTTGATGTTCGGTTGTCTTAATGTAAAGTACTGTGTTGCCTATGTTGCACTGTTCTGATCTGCTGTGCACTGCCCTCTTTTGTTTTACTCTCTTTAAAATAAAAAATTTTAAAAAAAAAGGCTAGAGGATGACAAGAGATTCTATAACTTAAGAATAAAGCATGTGAATGAAGGAGCAGGAGTCAAAACAGAGGAATTGTAAAGGCTTGTTTTGTTTTTATTCAAATCTGTTATGATTGATAGCATCAAGTCTAAGAGTATAGGCAACTACATTGAAGATGACAAGATTCACTAAGATACCCACTCTGGTTTGATTATTGCCTACTTTTGAAGTCTTATAATATCTTCAATGCTTTGTTTTTATTAATGTTGTTATACACTGCTGAGACATCATGGTAACCATGTAGATCACCTTGTATTGTGGTTTTATATGGCTTTTTGCTTCATGCTTTTCTAGGAATTGTTTTGTTTTGTTTTTCCCTATAATACAGAAATATATATATATATATATATATATATATATATATATATACATACACATATAGAGACTCATGCATGTGTACAGCTTATAAACAGTTTATGAGAACCAACTATATAATGCATGTTGAAATGAACAAGCATTTTGAAGAAAAAGAGACACTACAGTATCCAGTGCTGACTCCATAATGTCACGATATGAAATCCAGCGATACTATCATTCTTTGTTCAAAGTGATTTTAGCTTGTTTTGTTTTGTTCAAGTTAAACACACATGATGGTATGGACAGCTGTTTTGAAGAGAATGAGACACTATGACAGCCATTCTTGGCTTCCCTATTGTCTGGTCTTGAAGACCTGAAACACCCTCCTCGTACTGCTTAAATCAGTTCCATACTATGCTGTTTCACGTGAACTCCCTGTATGTGACAATATGGACAACTATTAGGAAGAAAACAAGTGTCAATATAATAGAGAGTAAATATCTCCTATTGTCTAGCTTTGAAGTTTATGTCTCTTACATTGCTTTCTTGTGACCTGCTTTGTTCTGTTTTGTTGTGGTTAATTTTAACCTTTAATTTTAACCTTTTGATATAATTGCATGTATTTTTGAGTGTGTAAGATGATTGACCATATTGTTGTTTTTGTCAGATCATGGAGCAGAACTGTTAACAGTCTCACTTTTTGAATGCCTAGTTTGCATGTTTTAATTATGCAATTTGAACAACTATTTCCAAGATGTCAGTATGTAACTTGTCAAGTAATGATTTCTTAGTGGGTTTTTTTGGGTTCTTTTCCCTTTTTCCTTGGAATTCTGTATTGTTACTACCTTTTATTCTGTTTTGTTTGGGGTTTTTTTGTCTTTAAATAAAATTTAAAAAAATTAACTGAGCCTATGAACAAATGGATTTCATGACAACAGAGTTGTCAACAGAGTTCCACTCTAAAATTTCAGAAAACAAAATATTCTCAACTGTGTATGGGAAGTTCTCCAAACTGCACCATACGTTAGCCCACAAAACATGTTTAAGTAAATGTAAGGAAACTGAGTTCATCCCATGCTTATGATCTGACCATTGCACAATGAAGCTAGAAATCAATGACAAAAGAAATCATAAACACTACATAAACACATGGAAATTAAACAACACAACTCTGAATAATTAATGGGTCACAGAGGAAATTTTGTATGAAATTAAACAGTGTGTACAATAAAATAATAATGTTGATACTACATACTGAACCTATGGGGTGCAATGAAAGCAATCCTGAAAGGGAAATTTATAGCAATAAATTCTCACATCAGAGAAACAGAATGCACACAAATAAATGCCCCAATGTTGAACTTCAAAATTCTAGAAAAAGAAAAACAAAGCAAATCCAAATCTCATATGAGGGAGGAAATTATAAAGATAAGAGTAGAAATTAATGCAAAGGAGACTAAGAAAACGGTACAAAGAATCAATGAATCAAAAAGTTGTTGTTTGAGAGAGTTAATACAATTGATAAACCATTATCCAAGCTCATCAAAAAGAGGAAAGTGAAAAAAAAAACACAAATTCAGGCAACTAGGAATGAAAAAGGGAAAGTCACAACAGATTCTATAGAAATTTAGAAGATCATCAATAACTTTGATAAGAATCTATATTCTAATAGATGGAAAAATAGAAAAAAAATAAATAGATTCCTAGATACAACTCAATCACCAAAATTGAAACAAGAAGTTATAAAATTTCTAAATAGCCCTACATTGGTCAATGCAATTGAAAATGTAATTAAAAATCTACAAGCAAAAAAGAGCCCAGGTTTTGATGGATTCATTATTGAACTCTTCAAAACCCACTCCCAAAATGGGCATCAGAGATAAACACACAGTTCTCATATGAAGATATACAAATAGCAAATAAATATATGAAGAAATGTTCACCATCACTGGTCATTCAAGAAATGCAAATTAAAACAGCATTGAGATTGCATCTCACACTGGAAAGAATGGCTACCATCCAGAAAACAACTAATAACAATGTTAGTGAGGCTGCAGGGAAAAAGGAATACTTCACTGTTGGTGGGAGTGCAGACTGGTGCAACCACTGTGGAGGTCAGTATGGGGATTCCTCAAAAAACTAGGATTGGAAGTTCCATTCAATCCAGGTATTCCCCTCCTGGGCATTTTCCCAGAAAAATTGAAAAGGTCATGTCACAGTGTTATATGTGCACCCATGTACATAGCAGCACAGTTTGTGAAAACTAAATCTTGGAAACAACCAAAATGCCTATCAACTGCAGAGTGAATGATGAAAATATAGTATTTTTACAATGGAATACTACTCAGTTATAAAAATGGGTGATCTTGAGGCCTTTATCTGTAAATGGAAGCAACTTGAAAATATACTCATTACTGAAATAAACAAGACTCACATTAGTAAATATCACATTGTCTCTCTAGTGTAAAACATAATGGTTTCAAAAAAGTATAATAGATATAAAAGTATAATAGATGTAATAGATATTGTAAAAATGGAAAGGAAGGAAAGTGCTCTAAAGGATATAATGGTATGTATAGTATGTAAAATAGATGACCATATTACTGAGTTTTTGTTAGATCATTGAACAGAAGAGTTTGTACTGCCAATGTTTGAGTGTCTAGCCACTTTTTATGCTTTGACTCTGTAACTTTAGCAATGATTGTTAAGTTACCAATATATAATGTATCAAGTAATGATTTTATGATGTTAATTTTTTGAACTATGTATTCTACTTTTCTTCTTGTTTTTTCTACTTTATCTTTTTTAAATTTTCTTTTCTCTCTTTAAAATAAAATAAAATAAAATAAAATAAAATAAGAAATTTAGAAAAGAACTAATGCTGAAACTCTTTAAGGAAGTTGAAAGGGAAGTAACACTTCCGAAATCATTTCAGAAGGCAAGAATTAACCTGATTCCAAATCCAGAGAAGAACCCCAGCAAAAAGAGAAAACTTTACAAGTCAATCTCCTTAATGAACATAGGCACAAAAATAATCACTAAGATATTGGTAAACAGAGGTGAGTCCCAGTGAACCGGGGAAAGTTGGAGACCTATGCTCTTGCTCCCAGCATTTGAGTTTCTGGGGATCTACCAGTATACTGGACTGGGTCCAGCAGATTGTAGGGCCTCAGTCAACCATGCCCAGCAGCCTTCTTTCAGTTCAGGAGGCAGAAACCTTGCACAAGGACTCTGGGATCATTTGGGCTACCCTGGGGAGAGCTTAAGATCAGCACTAACAGCAGTTGAGTTCATATCCACACACCTAGGACAGGGGATTTTGCTCCAGGGGTTCCGCAGACCCAGCTCTCCACACCCAGCTTTCACATCTCAATTAAGGGAGCCAAGAGTCTGCAGGGGAGTAGAGATTGCCCGAGATGAGTCCCAGTGACCTGGGGAAAGTTGGAGACCTATGTTCCCAGTGTTTGAGTTTCTGGGGAGTTACCGGGACAATGGAGTAGACCAGCAGATTGCAGGGCCTCAGTCAACCAGGCCAAGTGGCCTCCTTTCAGTTCAGGAGGCAGAAACCTTGTGCTCATTTGGGCTGACCTAGGGCTCATTTGGGCTGACCTAAGGAGAGCTTAACACCAGCACTGACAGCAGTTGAGTTCATATCCACCCAGCTAGGAAGGGGATTGAGCCCCGAGGGTTCCACCAGCACCAGTTTTACACACACAGCTTCTGCCTCTCAATTTAGGGAGCCAAGTGCCCACAGGGGGAGCGGAGACTTCTCCAGTAGCTGAGGATGCATGTGGGAATTCACCACACACCCAGAGGAAGCATTTGAACACCACTCAAAGCAAGGAAATAAAGAAAAATGACAAAAGGAAAGACCAAAAAGCAGGCTTGAATCTCCAGCCCATCCCAAGAAAGTCTAGGAGCTGTGTACATAGAAGAAAATAGAAGCCATACACCTGAAATGACTGAAATGATATCAACTGAAATAAAGAAGCAACTAGGGGAAGATATGGAGAAATTCAAATCAGAAATAATTGCCCATGTAAAAGAAGAAATGATAAAAGTAGTGAAAGAAATAGTGAACACATCTAGTGAAGACACAGCTAAAAAACTAGAAGAACAAAGCAAACAGATAGAATCCTTAAATGAACACTATAAGAAACAAACAGAATACATAAAGGACATTCAAAGAGATATACAGGAAAATAAAAATTCTATTGAAAGCTATAAAAACCATCTCAAAGAAAGTGAAGATAGAATTTCAAACCTCAAAGATAAGATCACAGCTAGTGAACAGGAAAGGAAAAGATCTTTTAAAAATAACAAAGAATCAAGAAATAACAATTCAACAACTGCAAGATGATGCAAAGAAAAATAACATAAGATTAATAGGGATAAATGATAAAGCTGTATAAAACAAATACTAACAGAAATGAAAAATCAAATAAGCAATAAAACAAATAACAGGAGACCTTAACACACCATTGACACAAAGTGACAGATCAACTAGACAGAAAATCAGTAAAGATACAACAGAACTCAATCACACCTGTGAACAAATGGACTTGATAGATGTACATAGAGTTTTCCATCAAACAACATCAGAATATACCTTCTTCTCAGAAGTACATGGGACATTCTCTAAAATAGAGCATATACAAGCCTATAGAACATATATAAGTAAATGCAAAAGAATTGAAATTATCCCATGCATGTTATCAGATCATAGTGCCATGAAATTAGAAATTAATGATAAAAGCAACCACAAAACCTCCCAAATACATGGAAACTGAGTAATACACTCTTGAGAAATCTGTGGGTCATGGAGGAAATAAAAGGTGAAATTAAATATCATCTACAAGCAAACAAAAATACAAACACAGCTTACCAGAATTTGTGGGATGCAATGAAAGCAGTCTTCAGAGGAAAATTTATTGCACTGAGGTGCCACATCAGGAAGACAGATGAACACAAATAAACAACCTGAGGCTACAACACAAACATTTAGAAAAATAAAAGCAAGCCAAACCCAAAGCCAAAAGAAGGGAGGAAAGTATAAAGATCACAGCAGAAATTAATGCAATAGAGTCTAAGAAAACAATTCAAAGAATAAATGAATCAAAGAGTTGGTTCTTTGAAAGAATAAATAAAATTGATAAACCCCTGGCCAACCTTATTAAAAAAAAGGAAAGAAAATAACTCAAATTCATGCAATAAGGAATAAAAAAAGGTGAAATTACTACAGACTCAATGGAAATACAGAAGATCATCAACACCTATTTTGAAAACCTCTACTCTCATAGGTTCGATAACACAGAAGAAATAGACAGATTCCTAGATACATATGAACTACTGAAACTGGATCAGGAAGATGTAAAACTGTTGAATAACCCAATTTCTATTAACGAAATTGAAAATGTAATTAAGTCCTTGCCAAGAAAGAAGAGCCCAGGCCAAGATGGATTCACTGAAGAATTCTACAACAAATACAAAGAAGACTTAATTCCAACACACAATCTCTTCAATGAAATTGAAAGGAAGCAATTCTTCCTAAGTCATTCCTGGAAACAAATATTACTCTAGTACCAAACCTGAGAAAGACCCAACTAAACAAGCGAACTATAGGCCAATCTCCATAATGAACATAGATGCAAAACTTCTCAATAAAATATTAGCAAACAGGATGCAGCAAATCATCAAGAATATTATACACAATGACAAAGTGGGATTCATCCCAGGAATGCAGGGATGGTTCAACATACACAAATCAATAAATGTAATCCACCATATTAATAGAGCCAATAGTAAGAACCACATGATCATCTCTATAAATGCAGAAAAAGCTTTTGATAAATCCACACTCATTCATGATACAAACCTTGCAGAGAATCAGAATAGATGGTCTTTATCTCAAAATGATAAAGGCCATCTATGACAAACCAACAGCCAGCATCATATTAAATGGCAAAAAACTGAAAGCCTTTACTTTAAAATCAGGCACAAGACAAGGATGTCCCCTATCACTGCTCCTATTCAAAACAGTACTGGAAATACTTGCCAGAGCAATTAGATAAGAGAGAGAAATAAAAAGAATGAAGTTTGGAAAACAGGAAATTAAATTATCATTATTTGCAGATGACATGCTACTCTACATAGAAGACCTACAAAACTCCATTGAAAAACTAGATATAATAAATAAATATAATAAATAAATTCAGCAATATAGCTGCATTCAAAGTCCATACTCAAAAATTAATAGCATTCCTATACACCAACAACAAAAATACTATGAGAGAAATAAGGGAAGAATCACCTTTCACACTAGCGTCCAAAAAAATGAAATACTTAGGAATTAATCTCACAAAAGAAGTAAAAGTGCTATACAGTGAAAATTATAATACCTTGAAAAAGGAAATAGAAGAGGACCTGATAAAATGGAAAGACATCCCGTGTTCATGAATAGGAAGAATAAATATTGTGAAAATGGCCACTCTCCCAAAATTACTATACAGACACAATGCAATCCCAATCAAAATACCACTAACATACCTCATAGATTTAGAGAAATCACTCCTATAATTCATCTGGAACCAGAAGAGACCTAGAATAGCAAAGGCAATTCTAAGCAGCAAAGGCAAGGCATAAGGCATCATAATCCCTGATTTGAAATTATACTGCAAATCTACAGTAATAAAATCAACATGGTACTGGAAAAAGAGACCTGAAGATGAATGGAATAGATTGGAAGATACAACTACAACCACATAGTCACTCAGCCAGCTTATCTTTGAGAAAGGGGCCAAACATGCTCGCTGGAAGAATGACAGTCTCTTCAACAAATGGTGCTGGAAAAATTGGCTATCAATGTGCAGAAGACTAAAACTAGACTCATGCCTATAACCATGTATTAAACTAAAATCTAAATGGATCAATGATCTAAATATTAAAACAGAAACACTAAATCTGTTGGAAGACAAAGTAGGTAAATACCTCAAAGATATAGGTGTAAGAAGAGATTTCATGAACAAGAATCAAACTACACGGTAAATACTTCCCAGAATCAATAACTGGGACCACATCTTATTAAAGAGTTTCTGCATGTTGAAAGAGGTTTCCAGCAGAGTGAAAAGAAAACCCACTAATTGGGAAAAAATATTAATGGACTGTCCCTCAGACAAAGGACTTCTGTCTAGAACTTATAAAGAATTAAAAAAAAATCAGACCCATGAAATTCAAAGACCCAATCCAAAAATAGGCATCTGAAATGAATACACAGTTATCAGATGAGGAAATACGAATGGCAAATAAATACATGAAGAAATGTTCATCATCATTCATCATTAGAGAAATGCAAATTAAAACCACACTGAGATTCCATCTCACCCCAGAAAGAATGGCCATGATAAAAAAAAAAAAACTACCAACAACAAATGCTGAAGAGGCTGTTTGGGAAAAGGAACTCTTCTGCACTCTTAGTGGGAGTGTAGACTGGTACAACCACTGTGGAGGTCAGTCTGGAAATTCCTCAAAAACCTGAGTTTGGAAGTCCCATTTTACCTAGCTATTGCACTTCTAGGCATATTCCCAGAAGAACTGAAAATATCATACCACAGTGATATATGTGCATCCATGTTTATAGCATCACAATTTGTAATAGCCAGAACTTGGAAACAACCTAAGTGCCCATCAACTGAGGAATGAAAAAAAAAGTTGTGGCATTTTCATACAATGGAGTACGACTCAGCTATAGCTTTATAAAGAATGAGAACACTGAGATATTTATAAATAAATGGACACAACTTGAGACCATTCTCATAAGCAAAATAAACCAAACTCACATGTGTAAATACCATATAGTCTCCCCAGCATGAGAGTTGGTAAGAGTATATAAGATTTTCTGATAAGCATGAGTCCCCATCTCATAGCTTTGAAGCCTTTCAATGTTTTCTTTCATCAGTTGGAATGGTTTTATTCTGTTTTATCTGACTTTATTATGTGTGATGGTATGAACTGCTGTTTTGAAGAAAACATTATGGCAGCCATTGCTGTTTTAATATCATCTTGCTTAGAAGTCCTATCATGCTTCTATTCTGCTATTACCATCGGTTCCATCATGCTGTGTCTTATTCAGATTTTAATATATGGGATAGTATAAACAAATTTTTTATTGAAAATTTGATATTATAGTACCCATTGATCATTCTCTGTTATTCGGTTCAGAATGCCCTGTAATTGTTTCATTCTCTTGAATGGTTTTTCACTATTGTATTATGTTTGATATTACTGTATTTGAAACTATGCTCAACTATAGCAGAGAAATAGATGTTTTGATAGCTACTGTTAATGTCCGGTTGTCTTATTGTAACGTTTTGTGTTGCTTATGTTGTTCTATTCTGATCTGTTTTGTTCTGCCCTCTTTTGCTTTTTTCACTTGTAGAAAAAAGATTTTGGTAAAGAGAATGCAGCAAATAATCAAGAAAATTATATAGCAGGACTAGTAGGATTCATCCCAAGTATGCAATGATTGGTCCACATATGCAAATCGAGAAATGTAATGCACCATATTTACAGAACCTAATGCAAAAGTCACATGATCATCTCAATAGATGCAGAAAAAGCATTTTCCAAAGTCAAACACCAATTCATGATTAATAGCCTGCAAAAAATTTCAGTAGAGGGTCTTACCTTAATATGGTAAATGCCATCTATGATATACTAACAGCTAATGTAATACGAATTGGTCAAAATCTGAAAGTTTCCATTCTAAGACCAGAAACAAGACAAAGATGTCCACCATCATCTCTCTTGTTCAATATAGTTCTGGAAACATTAGCCAAAGTATTTATGCAAGAGAAAAGAAAAGGAATAAGGATAGGAAAGGAAGGAGTTAAATTACTACTTGAAGATGACATGATACTCTACATAGAAGACCCCAAAAGCTCCACCAAGAGATTTTAGATTTAATAAGCAGATTCTGTAATATGGATGGAAGCAATCAATGCACAAAACTTAATATCATTCCTGTACACAAACATCAAACTCCTGCCTGTAATTCTGTTTTTTACCCTCTCTGGCTTTGGAATCTGAGTAATGCTAGCTTCCAGGAGTGAGTTTGTGGTTACTCTTTCCTGTTCAATTTCTTTAAAGAGTTTGAGAAGTACTGGCATTAGGCCTTCCCTGAAATTGTTATAGAATTCAGCAGTTAATCAATTGTGTCCATCACTTTTCTTATTTGGTAGTTTTTTAAAAATTACTGCTTTAACTTCAATTTTTTATTGGATTATTCAGGTTTATATATCTTTTTGGTTCAGTGGGTTGTTTCATAGGTATCTAGAAATCTGTCTATTTCTTCTTAATTTTCCAAAGTATTAGAAGATAGCTTTCTGAAGTAGTTATTTATTATCTTCTTTGGTATCACAGTATCCATTGTGATTGTACCTGTTTTATTTCTAATTGTATTGATATGCATTTTTTTCTTTATTTCATGTTTTGGTAAAAAGGGCTAAATGTGTATTTGTTTTCCTTTTTTTAAAGAGACAGCTCTTAAATTGACTGATTCTTTGTATTGTTTGTTAGTCCCAATTTCATTGATTTCCAGTCTAATTTTTATCATCCCCACCTTTGTACTAGTTTATATTTTGGGTTGTTTTCTTAGGATCTTGAGATTCATTGCTTGGTTACCTATTTGAGCTCACTCTGGTTTTGTGGTGGGGGTATTCACAGATATGAACTTCCCTCTTAGATTGCTTTCAGTGTGTCCCATAAGTTCTGTTATGGACTGGCATTACTGTTTTACTGCAGGAAGTGTCCAATTTCCTCCTTGGTTTCTTTTGATACCGATTCATTATTCAATAGTGTGTTGTTTAATTTTCATACATTTCCAAAACTTTCTGGTACATCTTGCTGGTGATTTGAATTTTCTTTGGGCTGTAATCTATCTATCTATCTATCTATCTATCTATCTATCTATCATCTATATAACTTTAGTTCAGTTGGGGTATGGGAGATGGAAGAACATTCTTTCCAAACACTGCAAGGGCCAGGAAATCCCATTCGGCCCACAAGGGGGAGTTTGGTATGTGAGCTTCACAAAGACCAGTGGGGTTTGATCTCTTAAGGCATTTCACCTCCTGGGAATTTGAAGAGGTCTCAGATGTGTGACAGAGGCTCTCATAGCTTGAACCTCTGACTGAAAAAGAGGGCAGAAGGCCCAAATCCCACAAAAGAACATACTTAGCATGTGCAAGTCATCTCTTCTTTCATTCCCAACTCCTAAATTAGCTTGTCTTTAAATCTCAAATTAATGCTCTAATGCTGGGCACAGGGCAGCAGCACAGTATCCAAATGGATAAGACTGTGGATGAAGACCCCACTCTACCTGCACTACAATGCAACCTTGTGTTCTTGCTCACCTTGTGGGCTCAGCCTGATTTTTTATTCTGTGGGTCTGTAAGGTGGATATGATGAGAGGGCCTAAACAGGGAGGAAGTATTTAGGACTTGGAGGAGGCCTTGGCCCATGGCCAGTGCAACATATGTGGCTGGTAACCCTGCTTTCTAAAGTAGTTTGATTATTGCTTTCTCTCTTGGAAGAAAGAAAAGTGGACAAAATTTATCTCCATACTGTGGTACCAGTTCCAGAAAGGGAGCTGGAAGTCAGATGATGCTCATGTTTCCTGGGGTCCCAGGAATGTGCAAACATTCTCCAAGAGGCTTTGAAGCTGTGGATCAAATCCTGATTGGGTTGCAGGGCACAGATGCAGTAGTCAAGTTCCAGCAGTCGGAGTTTTATAGTGGATACATTTTCACCATCTGGGAAAAGTTTTATAGAAAAAAGAGTGGAGTTACTCTCTCATTTCTTTATTTGGCTAACTGTCCTTTAAAGCACATAACAAAATTCAGTGCCACCATTTTTAGCTGTTCAGTACAGAAATGTTAACCAAAGTTTTGTATCATTTTTTTTTCATGATATGGCACTATACAACTTCTGGTTCTTTTTAAAAATCAAAAAGACCAAGAAAGGTTAACATTTTGATTTAATTCAGGATATCAAGGAAGCCACAACAGCAACACTTACATAAGAAGATTTACAAAATTGTTTCAGAAAGAATCAAGGATAATGGGATAAATGTAAAGGGATGGTAAGCATCATGAAAGGGCATGGCAACATGTCTTTACTGGGTTAAAATTTAAAAGCCTTAAATGCTCATTGTAATTTTTGGTCATACCTCATATACAATCTTTTCCCATTATTTCTACCTGATAAGTTTACACTGCACCCCAGATGATCACATTTCTGTTTTCTGCTGAACACAAACACAGCTTAAGAATCCTGCATAACCCAGAGCTGTGGATGTGCAGTGATGAGTGTGGAAACAAGAGACCAAACAGCTTAGCTGTCATACACTGGGTAGAATCCAGCACAAAGCCAAACCAGAGCAACAATATCATTCAGATGCCTTGAACAATTGGCTTTCTTCAATTCAGTGTGTCCTTTTTGCTCAGCCCCAAACTGGACTGTCACTTTGGCAAATTCACACCCATCCCAGTCTCATACAACACCCAAACACCCATACAACACCAGAGAGCGCAGACAGTTTCTAAACAAGAGAAGCCTTTACCTTGCCGCTCTGGGAAGCTGGAAACCAAGATGCTTTTGTCATATCATCTTGCATCATTCCTTGCAGTAAGCCAGCATACCTATTTTTTGTCAGACAGAAAACCTGGGCTGAATTCATTCTTTTATTAGGAACCCACTCCAGAAATAACTAACCTTCTCTCTCTGTAGGAGGTGGAATCCATTCAAGGGAAACTGCCTCATCATCTCAGAAAAGTATCAGAGTTTAATACTGTTACAAGGGGAATGAAATTTCAAAATGAGTTTTCAAGGGGACAAATGTAAGCACAGCTACAATGTTATTTAATTAAACCTGCATTTATTGTTTGAATGAATGGATGAAAACATGAAAACCTAGCTCTCTACCTGAATAAAACAGAATCCAGTGTGATGTAATGAGCTCACTATATGTGTGAGAGACAGAAAATGAAGCCAAGAAACCTTAGCAGTGGAGAGGTATGTAAGGCCTGCATTCCAGATCTTAACCTCCCCTCTGCCTCACTTTCCTCCTCTTGTCTCCAACAGGAGGGCATACTAAAAGATCTGAGAACTGGCTCCATTCTCATCTTTACTCACTTTCTACAAGACAAGTTGACCTTAAAGAAGAAGGATCCTAAAGTCATGGTGACTTACCTGTGCTTTAGGACAGTCCCTGTAAAACTGCTGCAGTACTAGGCAGCATCCTTAAACTCTAGAGAAGGAGGAGTGGCATGTTTGCCAGATTTTCAGTGGCGAGGGGTAAGAAGGACCTTGGAACACATGGAGGTTTGCTCCAGATTGAAGGAGAACCTCATGAGTGAAAGACATTAGCCGTGTGAGCATTTTCAAGGTAGTTCAGTTGATGGGATGGCCACCTCTGTGAGCAATGGTTTCTTCTCTAGATAATATAGGTCTCTTGCTAGGGCACTGGCCATTGACTGTTCCTCCCCTTCCCACTCTCACTTATGGTCACTAGCTCATCTTCAGCATCCCACAGTGGCCCTAAACACAATATTATCCTCAGCTCTTCAGGGACAAAAGAGTTGAAACTCACCTTCTTTTGCCCTCCTTCACTAGAGGAGTCCTTTTATCTGGTCCTCTGCACATGTAGCTCACCCATTCTCACATTCTTTCCCTAATGCTGGATATATATCTCAGTAGTACAAAGTGATAGGATTGTATCCTGAGTTGTATCCTGAGTAGTGCAAAAATAGTCTGCACTGTGACTTTACATGTGTCTCCCTCTCAGGGTGACCATACCCAACGTCTTATATCAAAGTCAGTACTATTCTTTACTGCTGCTTCTCTTGCAGTCTACAATCTTGTTGCATGTTTGTGTGGCCCTGGTCACAATCAGAGGTGATCTTGGTTGACATTTGTTTGCACTTACTGCCTGTCTGCCACAATTTAGAATGTGAACTTCAAAGATGAAAGAAACACTGCTGGGTTTGTTTGTTCCTGGATTTTCAGCACAGACCTAGTGTGTTTATTGCTTGAATGAATCAAAGAATGCATGAATCACTGGGTGAATAGACAGGTGAATGATTGTGTAAACTGATGGGGTAGCAAATGAACAGATGGATAGACAGGTGGGTACAAGGAAGGAGAAGGAAGCAGAGAACCCATTAAAATTTGTCCATATGTAAAGACAGCCCTACCCAAGCTGAGTCCCTCTCTAGGGTGGACCCAGGTCTCAGGACTCTAAAAGCCCTCGGATGACCTAAAATGGAGATTTCTAGATACAGACTTTTGTCATACATACTATATTCTGACTCAGCTGACCCCTTGTCTGTCTCCATCTCTACTCCAACATTAGTGTACCCCAGCGATGATAATGCCTGAGTTCCCCTCCCACCTTCTCTGAAAATGGGAATCATCTGGTGAGACTTAAAAGATTCTGATGTTTGAACTCCCAGACCCTCAACCTCAGGGTTGGAGTAATCCCGACAGAGGATGTGGCCAGACTCCCCTCTACATTTGTGTGCTGAGAGCAGTACATGGTAAAGGTGAACTTAGAGTGATTGGTGGGCTCTGTGATCAGAATTTGGCCAAGGTGGACTGTCCACTAATGTGAACGGGGCTGTTTTCTAGAATTTCAGATGTACACAGACACATCCTATCCAGCAGTTCCATATATTGTAAGCAATATAAGTACACAAAATTTTTAATAACTCTGGGTTGGCACATCACATTGAGTATGTGATAGCTTATCTCATTTTAGGTCTCCACGCCTTGTTTGTCCTGCTTTTCTCAAGGTTAAAATTAAACCTTATAGAAGGTGAGGTCCAAAGTCCATATCATCTCTGATGTTGAGGAGGTTGGGGCAGATGTTTGCCTTTTCCAGAACAGCACCCAGCAGTGTCACTTCAGTATATGCAAGAGTTGGATCAGAGAGAGGACTTCAGCCAACACCAACACTTGCAAGGCAGCTGCTGTCCATTGGCTATAATGGGAAGTGTGAGGCCCACACTGTGAGCCACAGTGGGTCTGGCCTGTTCTTTGCAGCGAGGAGATGAATTCCATCATGCTGTCAGTGGGTTGAGTTCCCAATAACGCTGCAGGGGTTTTGCAGGGCTGAGGAAAGGAGATAGAGTTCCTGGATAGGTGTGAAGTAAAGCTCATGGCCTCAGACCTGAGAGTGCTTATATATTTGGTACACAGGCACAGCCCCATTCAGGTATTATGTAACCTGGCAAGATACTTGCTGCAGGGGAGTACCCAGATGAGCCGTGTGAGTGTCAATAGTATGTCCCAAGCCCCCAGTACTGTGAAGTATGACATGGCCCTTTAGCAAATGAGCCACAGTGGTGTACCATGATGGGAATGAACCTTAGTGATACAATATTACATGAAAAGACTTAATAGATCATCATAATTATAAAAATATAGCACAGAGGGCTGATGAAACCCTTGGATACCTGTAGGGTAGATAACAGAAAACAAAGAGAAATAAACAAATCTCAAGGTGAAAAAGGAACCAGGACTGAGCTATCTCCCAGTTGGACCAATTTTATTGGCTAGAAAGAAGTGCAGGTAGAGTTAGGCAGGCACTGGTAGCTGTAGATAGGGGGTAGATAAGAATTAAGTTAATGAGGAACCAGATTTTCTCTAAACCCAAATGACTATATTTTGGCAACTGTGCCTAAGAGATGAAATCTTGCCTCAGGAGTGCTTAGTTATTAGCATTCTGTCAGAAACCAGGGGCCATGTGGGCTTCCCAGTTTTGAAGTAGGGGCACATTAATCTGAGGATTACAGGGGCCTCAAATTACATAGTTAGGACTCCAATAATGTATCACATAGCACAGTTCCCAAAATAAAGATAAATATATATGCTTTCTTCTACAAATTATGTAGAAACTGTGACGGCATGTAAAAAGGAAAGGAAAGAGTGGATTCAGGATCCTGGGTTAGCCCTGCTCTTAGCTGAGTGGCTTTAAGTTGGGGGAAGACAGTGAGGTATTTAGGTCTGGCTGAAGATCATGGTCAATGTCCTGACCAGGTTTGGAGAGTGATTATTCTATCAGTGCTCACTGCATTGTTTAAATAATTGCCAGATGTGAGTATCATGGCACAAGCAGTGGAAGGCAGAGCCAGGAGAATTACAAGGTTGAGCCCACCCTAGGCCGGGTTGCAATTTAGGGAGAGCTTTTTTCAAAATAAGAAATAAAAGAGATGTGTGCTAGAATAGAGGTCCTGGGTTCAATTCACTAGGGCAAAACAGCACAAAACAAAAACAATACAAAATAAACATAAGAACCAGTTTACCTGCTTACCTACCTACCTACCTATGTATGGCCATCCAAACAAGAAGCATGTGGAGAATGTCTTAAGTTGCAACATTTTGCAGGGCAGTAGGTCAGTGATGGCTACTCAGTATAATTCTGGTTGTTGTTTCAAGAGATGACAACACAACATAAAATGTAGCTGAGAGAAATTTTATTTAGTTAATTACTTATTTAAGAGAAAAAAAGACTCAGAAAAGAAAAACAAAGAGAAAAAGACACAAACAACAAAAACAACAAACCCCAAACAATAACAGTATAGGTTGTCAAAGCAAGTTGATAGATATTTTCAATTCTTCTGGGAAAATGCCCAGCAGCAGGACAGCTGGGTTGAAGGGCACCTCTACTCCTAGCTTTTTGAGAAATCTCCACATTGATTCAAACAGTGGTTGCACCAACCTACACACCCACTAAAAGGGGAGAACAGTTTCTTTTTCCCCACAATCCATCCAGTATTTATCATTGGTTTTCTTCTTGATCTTGGCCATTCTTACATGAGTGAGATGTAATCTCAGTGTTGTTTTAAGTTGCATTTCTCAAATGTCCAATAATGCTGTAAATTTTTTTCATATATTTATTTCAATTTGTATTTCTACATCTGAGAAGGGTGTATTTATCTCAGAAATCTATTTTTGGGTTGGGTATTTGAACTTTGGAGCCTGATGTTTTAAAATTCATTACTGTTCTAAATGGAAGTCCTCTGTCTGAGGGACAGTTAGCTAAGATATTTTCCCAATTTGTGGGATTTCTTTTGACTCTGTTGGAGATTTCTTTAGACATGCACAAAGTTTGTAATAAGACAAGATCCTGGTTATTGATTTTAGGAATTCTTTCCCATGCAGTTTGATTCTTGTTCATGAAATCTATGCCTACTCTTTTATCATCAAGATTTTCACCTATTTTGTCTTCCAGAAGATTTAGTGTTTCTGTATTAATATTTAGATCTTTGATTTATTTTGACTTCAGTTTAGTGAATAATGATAGATATAGATCTACTTTTAGTTTTCAGCATATGGAAAGCCAGTTTTTTTAGGACCACTTATTAAAGAGGCTATCTTTCTATAAGTGAACATGTTTGGCCACTTTGCAAAAGAGAGGGTGGCTGAGTGTGTTTGTGGATGTGGCTGTATCTTCTAATCTATTCCATAGATCTTCAAGCCTGTTTTTATTCAAGTATTATTCTCATTTTAACACAGTAGCTTTGTGGTATAATTACAGGTTGGGAATTATGATGGTTCCTGCCTTGTTTTCATTGCCCTGAAGTGCCTTTTTATTCTAGGTTTCCTCTGATTCCAGATGAATTTTAGGAAAGATTTCTCTAGATATGTGAGATATACTAATGGTATTTTGATAGGAATTGCATTATATCTGCATAACAATTTTGTGAGAATGACCATTTTCACAATTTTTCTTCTTCCTATCCATGAACATGGAATGTCTTTACATTTTCTGAAATGCTCTTCAATTTCCTTTTTTATAGTAATGTAACTTTTAATATATAGATCTTTTGCTTCCCTTTTTAGATTGATTCTTAAATATTTCTTTTTTTTGATGCTATAGTGAAGGGTGTAGTTTCCCTTATTTCTCTAAGTCTGTTGGCTGTTTGTGTACAGGAATGGAGTTGACTTTTGAACACCGACTTTGTATCCAGCTACATTACTTAATTTGGTTATTAGATATAGAATCTTTCAATGGAGTTTTGATGGTCTTCTATGTAGAATATAACACCATATCATCTACAAATAATAATATAACTTCTTCTTTCATAACCTTGCTCTTTTTAGTTCTGTAACAAAAAATTTAAACTTCCCTGTAGGTGTTTACCTATGTAAAGAGTCCCAACTCCCGGACCCATAGAGTGGCCTGGGCTGTTTGGATCGAAAGTCTGCGCAGACCTGCATCTCTGTGGGACTCTTTGGGGCTGGTAGGCCCGCCATTCATCCGCAAGGAACTGCCTGGAGATCGGCATCTGGGCCAGGTCTGTTTGGGGCCATAGCCCCGCCCTTCAACCCCAGGAAATCTCCCATAAAGCAGCATCTCAGGCTGTCTCTTTGGGACCCGAAACTCTAGGACCCGTAGAGTAGCCCGGGCTGTTTGGATTGGGAATATTGTGGAGACTGGAATCTTGGCCAGGTCTGTTTGGGATCGGGGACTTTTCAGAAACCAACATTCTGGCCTGACTCTTTGGGACCTGTAGGCCCTTCACTCGCAGGGAATCTCCTGGAGACCTTCCTGGGACAAGGCACAGAGGCCTGGCCTGCCTGATATTCCACAGGCTCCGGGGTGGCCACACCCAGCATTCGCCTTACAACTTAGGGAGCCAGGAGCCCACAGAGGGGAGTTAGGATGCTGTGAGGAAGCCAGGAGCCTGTGGGGGAGCCACTGCCCCTCCAGGAACTGAGGGTGTAACAGGTAATTTGCCACATTAAGCAGAGAAAGCTTTGGAACACCACTCAAAGTAAGGAAATACGGAAAAATGACAAAAGGAAAGACCAAAAGGAAGGGTCAAAGCCCTAGCCCTCCCCAAGAAAGCTTAGAAGCTGTGTACATAGAAGAAAAAAGAAGCCATACACCTGAAATGTCTGAAATGACATCAAATGAAATAAATATGCAAATAGGGAAAGCTATGGAGAAATTCAAACCAGAAATACTTGCCCAGGTAAAAGAAGAATTGATAAAAACAGTGAAAGAAATAGTGAACGCA
>PVJX010032693.1:0-20248 GCA_004027295.1 Dolichotis patagonum
ACTTGTGCTTTAGAAAAAAAGGTAAAGAAGGAATACATACATTGGCTTATACACTGAATATTACAAATAATTCAAAAATAACAAGTGACATCAGCTAAGAAGACAAGGAACTGATACCAAGGGAACAAAAGTAAAAAAGACTTTACTACACATGCATTTATATTTCTGAAAACCTATGATGAACTTCAGAAACTGGGAGGGCATTACGCTCACTTAGTGTAAGAAAAAATTTAAAGTGTCTCTTTAACGTTCCATCCTTTCCCCTGTACTGCCTTCAAAACAGGCTGAAAAGAGAAAAAAAAAGCAAATGTGTTTATTTTGCCTAATCTCACTCTCCAAAAAGAAAGGCAAAACTTCAATTGCTGACAGTAAGTGTTGAAGCAATACTTTCTTTTTTCCCCCAATTTAAACATACTTTTATAGTTTTCTTTATTAAAAAATCCTAAATAAGTTACTTTATCTGAGTCTG
Organism: Dolichotis patagonum; assembly: GCA_004027295.1. Lineage (NCBI taxonomy): Eukaryota > Metazoa > Chordata > Mammalia > Rodentia > Caviidae > Dolichotis > Dolichotis patagonum. The sequence continues at coordinate 470 of PVJX010032693.1, forward strand.
AATTTCCCCAATTTGTTTGCTAAATTTTAATCACAGAAGGTCTGAATGTTAAATGAAGATTTGAGGATTACAACTCAGCACTCAATAAAACACTTAAAATTCGTTTATGCACTCATTTAACAAGTAATTCTTTGCAGCCCTTACTGCATGCCGGTCCCTGTGCTGGATGGATGCTGAATGCTGGATTGACAAAGAATCAGAACCAACCTTTAGACAGCTCTAGACAGGAGGCATTTGGAAGGTGACTGAATCATGCTTATTAACCCTATCAATGGATTAATTCATTTGGAAGTTCCTAGCTGAATGTGCCATTCAGGATATGGGAGCCGGTTAGAGGAAATAAACTGTGGGCATGCCATTGGAGAATCTATCTTTCCTCTGGCTCTCTTGCTGTCTGTCTGTGCTTCCTGGCTGCCAAGAATAGTTTTCCACCACACCCTTCCACCATAAGGTTTCTGCTTTGGAGTCAGTCCTCTGGGGACTGTACCCCTGAACCCACGAGCCAAACAAAACATGTCCTTCCTCTATATTGTATACATCAAGCAGTTTGTCCTAGTAATAAAAAGATTGCTAATACAATAAATAACTCAATTTACTAACCATGAAATGTTCATGATTATCTCAATAAATATCTGATCCAAGCTCCTTTACACAGATGAAGAAATGGAAATGTCCCAAGAGCTACATCAACATATCCTGTATTTATTCCAAAAGCATAAAAAGAACAAAAGAATGATCAGAAAATCTATGATGTTCTCTCTCAAGTAGAACTAGATGAAGGACATAATCCTTTCCCTCTGCAAAGCCAGAGTGGATATAGAAGATACTGTGGCTTCACTGCACCACTACAGAGGTATAGCAATGGTTTCAGCACGGCACAACACCCTGGGTTAGGGGAAGACAGCAGGAAACATAAATGCAAATGGACTACCTTTTACTTAGGGTAAAGAATATAACACCTGGGCCAGCAAACTCCAAAAGGAATAAGTGAGTCAGTGGTGCTATGTATGCAGAGTATGGCCTCAATACCTTTTCCCCAGAAATAACACTGCATGTAACTTGTGAGGAGAATGAACTCAACTTTAGGGGGAAAGTGTTACCAGACCCAAGACCATCGCCCTTGTTTCCTATCTTTTACCTGTTAACTCTATTAAACCATGAGATTCTTTAGATTCTTGCCCTCCAGCTCACAGTGAGGAGGACAAATACTTCAAAGTACAGAAAGGGAGAGTTCTTTTGAAAAATGACATCTACACAAAAACTTAAGGAAGGCTAATGGGCAAAACAAAGTCATTTCAGGGCAATGATATACATAGCTATGGTTTTTAAATTTTATATATTTATTTATTGGTGCTGGAAACCGACCTTGCACTTGCCAGGCAGGTGCTGTGCCACTGAGCTGTATCCCCGACACAGGTATTGTACTTAGATGCAAGAATAAGAGAATATGGAAGTTTAGATGATAAAATCACCTCTACCCAAAAGACTGATAAAATTCAACACTTACTCCTAATTTTTAAAAGTCTTAGAAAACTACAATATTAAAAAGGTTGAAATACTTTACTAAATTAAGGAAAAGGCATTAAACAATCCTGACACTGAGTGATCCACGATGGACAGCTTTCTCCTGAAATCACAAGTAAGAAAAGGTATCTATCACTACTTCCCCACCACATTGCATTAGAGGTCTCACCGCGTGCAATAAATCAGCAAAAATAAAAAAGAACCCAAGTGCAATGGTACATGCCCCGTAACCACAACATTGGAGAGGCTGGGCAGGAGGATAGCCACAAGTTTGAGGTCAGCCTGCGATACATAATGAGTTCAAGACCAGCCTAAACTAAACAGCAAAACTCTGAATTAAAAAAGCAAAAAATTAATTATTTTTAAAAATAGATCTATTATTTCCAGATGACACAATTATGTATTCAGTTAATCCAAAAGTAACCTATAAATTATTAGAATCAATAAATGCACTAAGATTACTAGATACAAAGTTATTATATCAAAAAAATTAGTTTTTCTTGAACTAGCAACCAGCAGAAAACAAAACTTAAGAGTATCACAAGGAGTAACAAAAACATTTAATACCTTTACAGTCAAAGCTTCAAAGTATTACTAATAGATACAAATTACAAAGGAGATAAAGTAAAACCAAAACTGTCCTTTACAAATGGAGAAACACGCCTAGTTCCTTACTGGAAGACATTAATACTGTAAAAATATCAATATTCTCCAAAGTTATCTGTAGATTCAATCAAATAAATCAAAATCTATATTTTTAATTCAAAAATTTATATAGAAAAATCCAAGAATAGTCTAAATAATCTTCAAAAACAGTATTTTTTGGAAGACCTAATATCAAGACTCATATTACAGTAATTAAAACATCATGACACTAGCATAAAAACAAACAGATCAATGAAACAAAGATTCTAGAGACAGAGCCTCACATAAATAGCTACTTGATTGTTAATGGTGACACTGAAGGAACAAATATATTGCCAATAAACGATTCAGGATCAATTCAATATCTAAATTATAAAAATGCAAGAAAAACACACTTAGGGCCGGGAGTATAGCTCAGTAGCACAGCGCCTGCCTGGTAAACACAAGATGGGGGGACTGAGGATTCTGCTCAGCAGTGTAAGCCCTGCCTGGAAAGTGCGTGGTTGTGAGTTCCATCCCCGGTACAAAAAGCAAAACAAAACACAAGGTCGTAAGTTTGAACCCTGGTACCAAAAAAAAAAAAAGAAAGAAAGAAAGAAAGAAAGAAAGAAAGAAAAGAAAAACACACTTTATACCACAATACAAAATCAGTTCCAGATGCAATGTGAAAGGTAAAACAAGAAACCTCTCAAAAGAAAACACAAGGGGAAAAAAGGTGAGACAGCTGGATCCAGAGATTATTCAAAAATCCTAACCTTTAAGAAAAATCCTATAAGAAAAAACCTGAAGTTGAAGGACATTAAAACAAAGACACTATTCTCCATCACTTCTGTATTCATACTGTCCCTTTCTTACACTTGGCAAGTACTGGTTTATCTTAACATGTTTCCAAAGAACCATTTCTTATTTTTTTCTATATTTCTAGTTTTCTGTGTATTATTTCCTGATATGATCCTTCCCTGCCCTGATTGTCAAACTTCTTGTTTTCAAACTTTCCTTTGGGTACTACTTTAGCAAAACACTCACTACTTTTGTTATATAGGGCTCCTATTCACTTATAAATGATTTGTAATTATAACTGTAACCTCCATAACCAACAGATTACTGAGAAGAGTCATCTTAAATTTTCAGGTAAATATATTACTTTGGCTTTTGTTATTATTAATTTCTAATTTGAGTATTCTTTGTGTTATCTTCACATTGCCAATTTCCTGGAAAACTCCAGAAGTAGTTTGAAAGAATGTTGTTCATTACAGAATTGGAATATATAAATCTGTTTTATCATATTATTCAAATTTTGCTTTCTTTCTTTGTTCTTTGGTTTTTTTTTTTGTTTTGTTTTGTTTTGTTTTGTTTTTGGTACCGGGAATTGAACTCACGACCTAGCGCTTGCCAGGCAGGTACTCATGCCACTGAGCTAAATCCCTGGATAAATTTTGCTTTCTTAATCTACAGTGATTTTATAGATTTCTTCTTGTGTTTCTTTAAATATTTTAGCTGAGGATATTTTAATAGTTGCATAAATTACATATCTTGGGGAATAGTACCCCTTATTGTTATAAAGTATCTCATTCTTCCCTTAAATGCTTTGTAGTTTAAATTTTATTTTATCACATATTCATCTTACCATATCTACCTTTTTGTTGTTATATTTGCCTTAGTCTATCACATTATTTTTGGCAGCTTAAGACTCTCAGGAAAAAAACAAATTTGCTGGCTTTTGTGTGTATATTTACCCATCTAAGAATGTTTTCCAACAGGAGAATTTAATCCTTCGGATTTACAACACGTAAATAGACTTCTAATTTCTGTAAATTAGATTTTTAAGTTAAAGTTATACATGTACAGAGTACAGTGTCAAATACTTCTGTAAGAGTTTGATCACCAGGTATGGGAGGAACACTGCCCAACACTCAGCCATTCTTCATCCTGAACCACAGAAGCAAACACATTTTACATATTAATCCATTCTCTTGATACGCATTTAGCTTAGGTAACTCCTACCCTTCAGATGAAAGAAAAAAAGATTACTGAGCTTCGCCAAAACAGTCACCACCACAAATCTGGAAGACTTGGTGAACCATGACATGTAGTTACACAAGCTTTAATGTTCTTATCTCCTGTCATTTGACGTGTTCATCTTCTTGCCAAACACAGTGCCCAACTGAATGGTTCAGTTCTGGTTGTAGTCTCCTAGAATATAGCTGAAATAAACCATGCAAGGCCAGAACGAAGCAGCCAACACACAGAAGCTTTTATGATATTCATACATTGTGTACTTTTTATATTTGATAATATTTCCAACTGCTGAATCATGGTTTCTCCTTGGTCCATGAGGATGAAAGCACTCTCTGAACTTCTTTCAGGGGAACACTTGCCTTTTAAGACTGAAGTATGTGTATCTGAAAACAAATTTGGCATGCCCTGTCATCAAACCAGTACATTTTTAGACATCGAAATCTAGATGTCCAGATACGTGGCCTAAGGACCACGGCAGGTGTCCAATCATCGTTAGCATTTCTGGTCACTGAAGAAAGCCTCTAGAAGGCTTGATGGAGCAGAGGCATAAGGGCCTCTGAATGATTTATTCCTTGTATTGAAGCACAGACACTGTCTTGCAGAATTATGTGATCTGTATACAAGCCAACAACTCCTAGGCTCTGTCTATGGTTTAGGGCAGTTCACAGGTGATGAAAACCATTTGATCCGGGAGACGTCTCCCTGTTTCAGTGAGCCTAACCTAAATTAGACAGAAACATCCAATTGCTTTGGGCAACTATTTCCTCACAGGCACACTGTCCGCAGTCCACAGTTAGATTTGAAATTATTAGTCCTCACAGAGCACCTTCTTAGATTTCTGCCTGATGCCTAAGGCTCTTGATAGCCTTCCCTCCTTTCCATCATAAGGCAGAAGCAAGCTGCAGCTGACAACACTTACATGAAGATGAGAACTAGCTAGACAAACACGTATGTGCTTTTTTTAGATAACAGAATAAAGTGTAAGAAACAACTGTAATTATGGGGAGATTGATTATGTGAGACTAGAAAGATTCATGTCTATATATGTAAGAAGTGGAAGAATAAAAGTAAAATGTATCATGAAAGAGAAAAAAGCAAAGTAATGTTAGGAAAAAATAGATCATTTATTCATAAAGTGATCTATCGTGCTGTTACATTTTCAGTATCAGTACCAATTTTATAATGCTTTGGTGAGACTTACAACCAGAAATTATCGTTGCTCATTGAGAAACATAAGCAAACTGGCCCCTGGTTTGTAATTTTGTTCCAAATGTAAAATGAGATGAAATAACTAAACTACTTTAACTTGTTTATTTTGGTAAAATAATTACATATAATTACTGTTGAAGGAAATCGACAACAGACCATCTTGATGTTTTTATTTAAATCTGTTACGCATTGAATAACAAAATTAAAATGTCAGTTTCTCAACTGGAGAATACTCAAATCAACAGCCATGTGCTAAACAAAAAGACTCAATTAGAGCATATTACAGTTCAATTTGGGAATGAATACATCACGGAAAAACCCACCCGTGTGTGTGTGTGTGTGTGTGTGTGTGTGTGTGTTACAGCTTTTTTTTCCCTCTTCCTTTTCAGGTTTAGCTGCACTCCCAAATACGTACACGAACCCAAGCTATATATATAGTTTTGCTTTTTCTCATGGGACCTATTTGTATTTAACACATGTTTAAGGACCTTGTACTGTAGAAATGTAACAGGATGCTTGTACAAGGTCTCCTAGATCTAGAAATGCACACTATTATGTAATCAGTGAGGTTCACACCTAGGAAATCCAAATGGAATGGCCATCCTGAAGTGAATGAACAAAAATAAAAAGGTTTAATCCTCTGGGTAAGAACTAGGAAACACGGACCTAAAGTAGCCAGCAATTGCAGGAAAGCAAATCCTTTTAAAGCAAATAAAATGATAAAAGAAACTGTTCACTTTCTCAATGGTTCCTATGCAAAGACTTCTATAGTAGATTCTGTTGAAGTATAGAGAGACATTGGTTTTTCCCAACAAAATAGAATGCTTCTAACCAAAGAATGCCTCCACATGAATACATATTGCCATCTTTTGTGTGAAAATCAGGGGTACTCCGAGACCAGCCGCAATCTCGGGGTAAGTATAATCTCTCCTAAAACTGTCACCCTCACTATCCATCATCCAAACCTGACGCAGCTCTTCTAAAGAAACTCTCTAGACCTGAGCTACTTGAGCCTGTTTAAGTCTGTCTGGTTCTGCTCATCTTTGGTGGCAGCAGTCTGATGATACCTGCCAAATGGAAACAGGCCAAATGATAAGGACATGAGGAAAATGTCTTTGTAAGCCAACCCGAATAGCTTCACGTTCCTCTCTATTCATCACCCTCTAGAGTTTAGCAAAGCTGATGTAAACATACCAGCCTTACATCAGCTGTTCCAGCGGTATTAGGGAAAGACTGGTGTCTCTGTATTTGGTTCAGTGCCTTAATGGAGAAGAAAGATGGTGGCAGTAGTACAAAGCTGAACCCCAATACAAGCTACATGGGACACCCCAGAGTAAGTCAAAGACTGCCAGCGCCTGCAACACCCCTAACCCAGGGAGATTCTCTGCGCAGTGCATCCTGGGTTTCAATGCAGGTAGCAGACTCCTCGAGAATTCTCAGTAATGGGCAATGAAATCTATGTAAACTATCCTGAAAGATAAGTACTGTGTGAGCAAATGCCACAACATTCCTCCTCCAAAGTTACAGATAACTTTTCCTTTCCTCCCTTTACTTGCTTGTACCTCTTTTTGTGGTCATTAGTTTTGGTCTCACTGAATTTGTTATTTCAAACCTAATAAATCCTTTTTGTGAAAATGACCAAAGTACCATCAATAAACCTTTCTCATACAATGAGGTAATCACAAGACAGTGCTCATCTTTAAACCATGGTCTTGAGGAGGTTTAGCCTGTAAGCAAGGAAGTCTGGACTACTCCTAAAAGTATACAGAATTGTAAAGTAGACAGAGCGGAGAGAATCAAGTCTACCCTCCCGCCTAACACAAGGCTTTTCTGCTACTTCTCAGGCAGGAGGTTCTGGAGACTCTGCCTGAAGAATTCCATGACAGAGAACCACCTACCTCAAAATATTCCATTACATGATAGTCGATATTGATAGAAAGTCCTTCCTTACATTGAACTGAAACTGGCTTCTCAGTCTATCAATCAGTTTTTGTTCTTCCAAAAGACAGTCCTTCACTCACTGCATATCTACTGATGCCAGGCTTGGCTTGGTAGTTTATTGATATTTCTATATAACGTCTTCACAATGACCAGGGTAAGGCAGGTCACTTATAAAGTGAGTCCCAGAGCGATATACTGATGAAAATCTAACTTCAGACAAGTATGCCAAGCTTCATATACCTATTATTATAAACAAAGATTTTATTAAGTTTCTGGGAACCAAGTCACATGAATTCAATCTGCCTTCAATACTGGAAGGAAAATGAACTTTCAATTAGATCAGTCCAAACAACGTAAAGATGGCCTAGAAATACAACAGTACCAGTGTTTAGTTCATAAAACAAAACAGTAACAAAATCTTATTTAATAAGACAGCTATCAAGAAACTCATAAGAGATAGCAAACATAATGTCTGTAACACCAGCAACTTTGACTTGAAGCCAGTAATAATAAATCCATGTTCCAGAAAACTCTTCTCTTCTGCCTCAACCAAGAACCAGGACAGAGTCCCAAGACATTAAACATTTTACAAAGGTCACATTTACCAAAGATCACATTCTAAATACATTTTCCTGGGCCCAGGATTTAGCTCAGCAGCATAAGCACCTGCCTGGCAAACATGAGGTCATGAGTTCAATCCCTGGTACCAAATAAATAAATAAATACATACCTACATATTCCTTCAGTAAAAGGTATGGGCCTGCAACATAGGAGGGAAGACCCTAGTGAACTAAGCAGAGCAACAGAATCAAGCTTGGACTTCCAGATTAGAATACTGCATGTAAATTGACTTTTTAAACCACTAGAATCTGAAAGAAAAAGAGAAAAAGGTAAAAGGACAATACTGGTAAGTCATTTTTGTCTAGGCTCGCCTCCATTTCCAACCAAGCTCATCTTTTATCTTTAGGCCCTACTGAGCAATTCCATTTGGCTACTCAACTGCTCAGGCTAGAATTCATTTCCCTTTCATGTTTCTCTTGCCAAATTCCTTTTTAAAGACTTTTCCAGGTATAAGTCTTGGAGTCATTCTTTTCTCTTTTTTTCTTTTACAGATACAGAATAATTTCTGTATTCTACCTTTTTACAGCTAAGACCTGCTGCCATTTAACAAATATTTACTGGATGCATATGTTATTCCAGGCACCATCTATGCACCTGAGATACATTATTAGCAAACCAAACAAGATGCCTGCTATCATGAAGCTTGCACTCTAGGAGGGAGATGCTGAACATAGTAAGCAGTATATATATAAAGTAAGTAAGCACATACAGTTGAAAAAGAAGGGTAACAGCAATTTTTAAAATTTGCCTTTAAAAACTGCCTCACTGAAAAAGAGTGACATTTGAGCAAAGACTTGTAAGACATAAAAGAGAAGACCATGTAAATGTGGGGGGACAGGAGAACAGACTAACTCCTCTGATTTGTTTGCAATGTCTCAGAGACAACCCATGCTTAATACTGTCAGCTCTAACACCATACTCTGTGACATCAAACCAACTACCAAAACCTCCCTAGATAACCACCTGCTCCATTTCCTCTGTGTTACAGCTAAATATCTTTTACCACATTAAAAACTACTTGCCCAGTTCTTAAGGTCCTTAATTGTCTGACCTAACTTATACATCATAAACTTTTCCCCCTTTCCTTTAAAATTTAGTCCTCTATGCACATCATCATCCTTCTCACCCACAAGTGCTTCCCTTCTAGCCCTCATCTGCTCTAAACTTAGTCCCACCACTTCTGGAAAGCAAGCCTTGTGGCTGCTCATACTAAATCTGGGTTCCCTGAGTTTGCTTAGTATTTCTTTTGTAACTGTTGCAGTGCTGGGGATTGAACCCTGGGCCTTGCACATGCTAGGCAAGCACTAAGCCATACACCCAGCCCAGCATCCTATTTCTTAAAAGTGTGCTTCCTAGTTTTTCATGTTATGCTTCCTGTCACACTGATCACTACTAAATATTTGTTAAGAATAAATTAGCTATTTCTTCTACAAGCTGAAGCTCTTTGCCAACTAGCAAACACTAGCTTTGGTAACTGTTCAAACAGAATGAGTAAAGAATATACTCAAAAATGTATGCAGCCTAGAAAAACCAAAATGTTAATGATGGCTAATAATAGCTCTCCCCCCCTTTTCTCTATTTCAAATTTTCAGTTATTTTCAGTGCTTGTGTTACTTTTAGAAGCAAAGAGTTCACTATGAATATACATAAATCAATGCAAACAGCAAATCATCAATTATGACTGGACTCATCAGTGAGCTTACCTTAAGAATAATGTCAAAGATTACAAGAATCCAAGTAAACTGAAATTGTGAAGAAAGAGCCAAATTGTAATCAACAATAGATGAAGCAAATTCTCGGAGTTTAGAGAGGGGGAAAAAAAAACCCCACTTCCTGCCAGCAGGCATCATGACACCTGACTTACACTTACACTGCAAAACAACAGTGATAAAAACAGCATGGTATTAGCACAAAAACAGACAAGTGGATCACTGGAACAAAACAGAGGAAACAGAAACATTCTCAGGCACACTCAGCTGTCTACAACAAAGGAGCCAAGAACATATGTTGGAGGTAAGATAACCTATTTAACAAATGATGTTAAGAAAACTGGCCATCTATATGCAGATGACTAAACTTGGGCCTGTATCTCTCACCAGGTAGTAAACTAAAATCAAAATGTATCAAAGATATAAACATTAAAACATAAACAATTTATCAGAAGATAAAATATAGGTAAAATGCTTAAAGTCTAGGTATAAGCAAGAAGTTTCTGAACAGAACTTGCAACTGAACAAGAAATAACATCAAGAATCAACAAATGGAATCATATCCATGGCAAAGAAAACAATTAGCAAAGTGAAGACAAAACCTTCAGAATGGGAAAAAAATTTTGCCAGCTATTCTTCAACAGAAGACTAATATTTAGAATACATAAAGAACTCAAAAAAATTAGACCACTCAAAATAAAAGACCCAATCAACTGAAATGAACAAAGACTTCTCAGAAGACGTACAAATGGCCAACAACATGAAAAAAGGTTCAACATCTCTAGTTAGTAAAGAAATGCAAAGTTAAAAAATGCTAAGATTTTATCTTACACCATTACAGAGAATGGCAATTACCAAGAAACCAAGTAATAACAAATGCTGGCCTGGAACCCTCTTGCGTCGCTGGTGGGAATGTACACTAGTAAAACCATTACGGAAATCAGCATGGAAATTCCTCTGAGAACTAAAATGAGAAACTCTGTGCTGAATGTGATGGCACATGCATGCAATTTCACCACTTGGGAGGCTGAGGCAGAACTGCCACAAGTTGGAGGCCAGCCTGAGCCATACAGTGAGTTCAAAGTCAGCCTGGATTACACAGTGAGGCCTTGATTCAAAAATAAAATAAAATGAAACAAAACAAAACAAAGTGAAACCAGAAATTTCATTTGACCCAGCTATTTCCTTTCTGGATATTTTCCTGAAAGAGCTAAAGACAAGACATCACAGCAATTCGCGCACACCAATGTTTACTGAAGCACAATTTACAGTAGCTAAACCCAGGAAACAATCTGTGAGCTCATCAACACGAAAGGATAAAGAAAATGTTACATCTACACATAATGGAATACTACTCAGCTATAAAGAAAGGTAAATCTGAGGCACATCTGTAAGAAAATGGAAACACCTGGACAGCAGAATGTGAAGTGTAATAAACCAGACATGTAAGCTTAAATACCATATAAGGGCAAAGTACAAATAAAAAGCAAAATAAAGGACTGATAGAAGGAAACAAGATCTTCTGCAAATGGGAAAGAGTCCCAGAAAAGGAAGCCGAAAGGGCAGTAAAAAGATTTGTGACTTACATGTACCAAATGTGTCCAATGAATGGAATATTATATGTCATAAACATGAACTAGAAATACGAGGAAAAATAAAAATGAGAAAAGAGATTTACAGAAAGAGGGATGGAGATGAGTAGGCACTGGAAGGGGCTTAAAAAAGCAATCAAGCGGTGTTACGTGTATGTACCTACTCCCTAAGATGAATGTAAACTGCATGTACTAATAATATTTTTTTAATGGTTTAAATATAAACAACAACAAAAGAAAAACCTTTCTGGTAAAGTGACTCTAACAATATTTATTGTGTATGAAAGCAGCCTGATACACAAGAAAGCACATTTACCCAGCCATGCTCAAATACAAGCTTCACCATTCATTAACAACATGACCTCAGTTTACCTGTCTGTGAAATGGACAGGAGAAGCTCTCCCATTTGCAGTGATATCTCAATTGTTGAACAGCTTCAACCTGGAACTTTCCCACTACCCCAACAGCAAAGCTAGAAAAAAGTCTGCACGGTGTTTGTAACTTTGCTCAATCTTTGATCCAAAATCCAACTTGAAAAAAACCTGTGTGGCCAAGAATGAGCCACGTGTCACATCTTACCATGGACACGAAGGGGATGGCACCTCAATCTAAGAGGCCCTCCCACCCCGACAACATACACTGCTTGTGTTAGTGTGTTAAAATATCTGTCACTGTACCTCTTTTTTTTTTTTTTTTGCATTTACTTGCATAAAATATCATAACCAGGGCTCCAAAGCAAGTTAGTGATGCCAGCAGTACAGCTAAAAGAGAACTGAGAATCACAATAGAGTTCAGGAAAGAAACCACTGCAAAATTTGTTAAGTCCTAGAAAAATGAATTGTAAGTATGTAATTTTGGGACCTCAGAACCAATTATTTGGTTTTCTATTATTTCTTATGGGAAAAATATGTTCAATTTTCAAACTTTGTGGAATCTGAACATGAATTTGGAAAAACTGAGTTTGACTATCAAGGTATCACTGTATAAACTTGCAAAGACACAAACTAAGCCCTAGTCTGAGCAAACGCTTGTCAATTCTTCCTCTCCAAGCTGATGGAGTTAATGCATAATGATTTTGAGTTTCAGTGGCTAGAATACTGTTAACCTGCATCTGTTCTAATTGAAGTATAGTCCTTTCTAAACTGTACATGCAATTAAAGAATGAAAGACACCAACATCTTAAGTTAGCACTTAAGATAGTTAAAAAGACTTGGGTTAACGTCAATGTCATCAAAACCCATAGATATGTTCTAACCACTGGTCACTTGAACCTGAGAACAAAAGGACTTAAAAAGGCTTCTGGGAATTAACCAACACATAAGCAGTAAGTTTCTGTGCTACTACACAACTGCCATTCAAGACTGGATATGAGAATTAAATTAGAAAACAGAATGGCTGGTACATTCTTATGACCCTGTATGTATTGCCCACATGTCATAATTTTAAAGAAAAAAGTCATAAATCTTTCTTTATAATATGTACTGCTTTCAGATTTCCAAAACAAGGGGACAGCTTTATAAAATGCCAGATCTAATCCACAAAACTGGACCCACAAAACCAATCAGATTTACTCTCCACCAGTGTTTGAGAAAAGGATGTCTAAGCAAAAACTGACAAGTCAACCAATTACACCGGAAATGTGCCTGTATTATCTGGACTTAAACTACACGGCTATAACTGGGTCTAGCAGCAACAAATTTTAATGTTGGGAGACTGGCTGGATTTGTCATGGAGAAAGGTCAGTTAAGAAAGGCGTGGTGGCACATGGGAGGCTGAGGCAGTAGGATCACTGTGAGGTCGAGGCCAACCTGGGCTCCAAAGGGCATTGAAGGTCAGCCTGAACTATATAGCAAGACCCTGTCTCAAAAACACAACAACGACCCCCAAAAAGGCATTAAATATTATCTTAGTTATTTAAAGTTAAGCGAGTCAAGACAGATCATAAATTTGAGATTACAAAGGTTTCTAAGAGCCAGTTCTATGAGACAAAACATTAAAATCCCCCGAAAACATGCCAATACTTGCCCTTAATTCCAGAAGCAGGAAGATGTGACCCAATCAAATGATATCAAATCACAGTCCTCCTGTCCAAACAACACTGCATTGTAATAAGCTATGGCCAAAAAAGAGCAGTAAAGGGCAGACAGTTCGCTAATACTTGCAGGGGGCACCATGGTTTGAGGAACCACGATCTCACACCACAAGGACCATCCATATGTTAGTAGCGTTTCAAAATTCATCTCAGTTACACATGAATATACCTGATACAGCACAAAGGTACTGCTTTAAAACAACACTTCTGAGTCTGGTAAGCACTGGATCAGACCTAGCCATCCAGCAGAGGCTGCCTTCTGAACCAGCATGGTGCTGGGTATAGCAGGCCCTCCCGAGGACTCCTGCCAATAACATAAAAAGAACTGGAGAGCAAGAGGTGGAGCTGTCGGTTCTCCTGGAGAAGCGGGTCAGGCTACCCTCCTGATAGGAACTCAGCTGTCCTCATCACTGGAGACGCTCAGACCTCACTGCCCCAGAGGACAGCTGGGGTACCTTTCAGGGGAGCTCTGGTCCTGGCTCCAGTGCAGATCCTCAGCCTGCTGGCACAGATCCTTCACCCCGCTGGCAGAAACTTTCTAGCTTCCACCGCTGACCTTTGGGCCTTCCCAGCACGGATCCATGAAACAGACTTGCGTAAGATATTGTCATGGGCCCTAGGTCTTCAGCTGGACTCATGCAGGACACTGCCATGGGGTCCGGGCCCTAAGCTGGACTCTCTGGGTTTCTAATGTGTGGACAGATTTCCTGCACTCTTCTGGATTTGATCCTTTGGGTGACTGTTATAAAATAATCCTATAAATTATGTGCCCTGTATTAAACTGTTTCCCTTGAGAACCTTGATTAAACACCTTCCCCACTGGAACAAGATTTACTTCCCTTTTAATTATTTTGATCATGTCAGCTGCCCACCCCTCACCCCGCGAGCCTTGAATTTCAAAGGCAAAGTAGATAATCTAAAATTCTAAACCTGATTACTGTAATTCAATTACACCTTACTTACCAAAGGCCATCTTCCAAACTACTATGAGCCCATTTTTCTCAACAAATAAGTACTGTACAAGTTCTTTTATCACCAACACAAAGGACACTGGTTTTTTCCTTGAAGACTTTTAACCTATCATCATTCTCCCTCCCGACATAGAGCTCATTTTTCATAAATTCTATGAAATTCAAAATCAACTTCATCTAGGGAAGTCAATCCACTATTCCTGTTTCTCCCTCATCTTCAAGTCTTTTACATTTCCCAGTGTAACACTTACATTTCCCAGCAAAACACTTGAAATCTGAAAAGTTTCTGTCTCAACTTTGTCCTTGTGCAACCCTGAGGAATCACCTAATTGGAGTGGCAGATTTGGCGGGGGGGAGGGGGGGGGACAGAGTCATACTGAGTAGTTCAGGCTGCTCTGAACACAAGGTGAGCCTCCTGCCTCAGCCTCCCACATGCTGGGACTATAAGTATGCACTGGCATGAATTTTTCTCCGGTAACTGAAGTGATAATATGCCTATGTACTTAGCCCTGATGACATCCCATTATGTTATTCTCCCTCAATCAACACACTTATATTACTTTTCTGTTTTGTTTCCAGCCACACATACAGTTTTTAGGACTGGGAAAAAAAAAAATCACAGAGGTTAATACATACACCCAAATTCCAGGATAAAACAAGAAACTGAACTCTGAAGAGCAACTTGCCAATGTTTTTAGCTGCCCTGAAAGGACTTTGGGGGTCACCACATAAACAATTATAATCCTCATTAAATCCTTCTCTTTCCCTGTCTGAATTTAGCCATTCTTCAAAGTTAGTTAAGTCCAAAAGCACCCAGAAAGCTGAGTCTGTAAGTGTCCAGTAAGTCCCTTCTTGTCACTTCAACCTGTTGTATTTCCTTCTTTGCATACTAAGGGCCTCTCTACAGGGGGCCCTACATTTAACAACTAAAAAAAATGTTTAACAGGCCCCACAAGGGAACTGACCAATCAAAAAACACACTTAACTAATCAAAACACAAGGACTCAACAGGAACTGCCAGGTGAATGCCAATCTCACTTACTACTAACAATACAAACAGCAACCTCAAGCTGAAATACAGTTTCTTGTTTGATCTTCACAATCTCATGATTTAAGCAAAGCAGGTGTCACCTGAATTACAACTGTAGGTGACTTTGTGGCTACTCACAAAATCAAATAACTACTTCTTTCATCAAACCACACAACTTTTCCTGACCATATGCAGAGAACTATAAAGTACTACTGCACAAGCTATACTTAATAGAACAGTAGGACTGCTTAGGGACACAGAATTCATGTAATTTACAAGACTTGTGTAGAACAGGATGGAAAACACAGTGCTAGGTTCTGAAGCGTAGCCATAAAGGACAGAAAAGACATGACTCTTGGCCTTCCGAGGAGCTCAAAGATACCCAAACTATATTTTTAAGTAACAGTTCAAGCTGACAGAAGTGAATGACACAACTGTAAGTACTACACAGTTCAAGGAGGTAAAGAGTTGAAAGAAAACAAAACCAATACAGGAAACCGGGAAAGAAAACTAATCTCCTTAAGCTCCCACAAAAGGCGCAAAATTAAATTATGCTGTGAAAAGGCTAAGCAGCCAGGAACCAGTGGGAAAACAGGAGTCAATGGATCACAGTAGTGCTTAGATACTCTAAGATGGCCTAACCATGAGCCTCCAGCACTGCTCTGGGTCAGCGATGGCAAACCTGCTAGAGACCGAGCACCCAAACTGCAACCTAAAACCCAGTTATTTATCACAAAGTGCCAACACTACAATTAAACTTTAATACTGGGGTTTTAGTTTTGAAAAAACAACTGTTATCCGATGCTTGGCCACTGGGGGAACTTGGCTTGAATGCAGACGGAGAGGGCTCTGCCTGCTGAGTGCCACAGGTTTGCCACCACTGCTCTAGGCACTGACTACAAATGGGAAATCTTTCAGATCTTTACAAGGATGGCCCAGGAAGATATGTCAGTAGCTCGTGGAAAAACCTAGATGAGGAACACTGGAAAGCAACTAAAGTTGGAAGATAACAGGCAGGACTAAGCTGATGACTGCATAAAGAAGGAAGAATTAACTGGATTTTAGTTTTCAAAGAAAAAAGTTTCGATACCACAAAAAGTAGATTTAGGCTAGGGATTTAGCTCAGCGGTGTAAGCGCCTACCTGGCAATCGAGAGGTTGTGAGTTCGATCCCTGGTACCCCCCGCCCCCCGCCAAAAGGAGATTTAAAAAAGCATTTTCACTGGTATATGTCTGTAGATGTAACAGTACTAAACTACATAGCAGGGGCAAGGATTTAACTTCCATCAGGAAATCTACGTTGGAGAGAGCAGAAGCTGAGCGGAGAAATAAAAACCTGATATACAATAAAGAACACTGAGTCTTAATAGTGCAAGAGGAAGGAAGGAAGGAAGGAAGGAAGGAAGGAAGGAAAAGGAGAGAAGGAAGGAAGAAAGACTTTCTTCAGAGTGTATGAAAAGATGGACTGAAACATCAACACAACCAACCAGGTTATGCAACAAGGTGAGAGAGCCTGGGCTTCAAATAAAATAAGCATCCACACAGCTTTGTAAACTGTTACAGTGTAAACGCCTCCAGGGCATAGACTTCCCAATGTTGTGACATCCTATTAAGCCTGCTACTATTACTTAAATACTTCTTGCCCTACCCTAGGTGGAAGAGAGTGATGAACTATGTTATTCAAGCAGTGTGACTATGTTTGATGTATATTGATCCTCCCACTTGCCCAGTTATCTTGGCTCCCTGATTAGTCCATGGTTTAAGAAAAAAAGTCTATTGTTTCTTCTAATGCAGGTCCATGTGAAGAAACTCAGAAATGTACAAAGAATCAGAGATAAGCCAATGTAATACTCAAAACTGTGGCAGCAAAATCTAAAAGTGAATAATAAGTATCAACTGCTCATCAGACAACTGAAAAAGAAAAACAGGCTACACTAATTCAGTGTATATATCGGGCAAGTGTATAGATTTTGGAAACAGCCTTAAATGTAAATCCTAACTTCAGCATTTAGTAACTGTTTCCACACCCATAAAATAGGGCAAATGCCATCAGCCCGGAGGGTTTAGTTGTGAGGATTAGATAATGTACTTTGGTATTTTATTCATTTGCATTGTACTAAGCTCTTAATAAAGTGCAGCTATTAGGATTACTAATAATTGGCACCTCTAGTCCTGCGGGCTTTTAACATTTGCTATCCAATTTCAGAAACAGAAATGTACTTTCACTGTATTTTAGTTGCTAGTGCTGGGCTCTGTATTTTAGTTTTTCGTGTTTTAGCTTAGTTGCCAACAAACTTTTTTATTCCTCTCTTCCCCGGAATCGATGGTGTAACCATTTTATAACAACCTGATTTAATATTTTGCAAAACCTCGCGTTCTCCGTTGAAAACCAGACACGCAGACTTTTGATTCTAAACTACTGTCACCCAAGCAAAGAAACATCACGAGCGACGTTCCTTCGAGGAAATAAAAGCATCTGATCAATTCACAGGATCGTTCCCATTCAAACATTCCAAACCCCGCAGAGTGAGCAAACGTTCAAGTTTCTACTACAAAAACAATCCGTAGCCTTCTGGTTGCTGGACTCACTTCAACACTTCCAGACTCAAGAAAGGAGAAACATTCCGCGCATCTTCGTGCCGCTTTCTCACACAAAGCTCGCGGCTCCCGTTCCAAAGCCCGCCTGGCTACAGCACCAGCCCCTTTCGCAGGTCGGACCGGCCGCCGCCAAAGCTCAGGACAGAGCAGCGGACCCGGGCTCTCCAGCCCCCTCGCCCACCTCTTCGGGAGCCCCCCCGGGGGTCAGAGCCCACATCCGGCCGGGGAAGCAGCCACCGACTCCAACCCCGCCCCGGGACCCAGCAGCCCCAGGCCCGGCCCCCTCGGAGGGAGATACCCAGGGCAAAGCCAGTCCCCCGGGCCTCACAC
Source organism: Dolichotis patagonum (assembly GCA_004027295.1). Classification (NCBI taxonomy): domain Eukaryota; kingdom Metazoa; phylum Chordata; class Mammalia; order Rodentia; family Caviidae; genus Dolichotis; species Dolichotis patagonum. The sequence goes on from PVJX010032693.1 coordinate 18,750, forward strand.
CTCGGTCCTCCCGGCCCGCGCCCCCGAGGGCAGCCCCGACCTCGGACGGCTGCGCCTGACGCCGCCCCGAGCAGCCCGGAGCGGGGCCGCCCGGCGCCTCCACGCGAGCTCTGACCCACGCTCCCGCCCGCCTCCGCTCCCCGCCGGCGGCTCCCACAGCGCCCGTCGGGCCGTGAAAGCCCAGCCCGGGCCCTGACGCCGCCACCTGCGCCCCCGGCCCCGCGCCATGTTTGAGAAAGAGCAGGAGCGAGCCAGAGGCCGGGCCCGGCCCGCGTGCCCCGCCGCCGCCAGCCCGTCACTGCTCACCCTTCGCCCCCGGCAGCAGCGTCGCCACCACTGCCACCAGCATGAGGAGAAGCAGCTGGTGACGCGGAGCAGCGGCCGCCGCCTCCATGGTCCCGCCGCCACCTCCTGTGGCCCGGCCCGGCCCGGCCCGGCCGCCGCTTCGCCTCTGCAAGCCTCGCCTCGCCCCACCTCCCCGCCGCAGCGGCCGCCTCGCTCCGGCCCTTTGTAACTGCTCCGGGGACGCGCGCCCATTGGCTGCTGGGCTCCCACCGGCCCCGCCTCCCGCCGGCCTCCAGCGCCCCAGCGGGACCCAGCCAGGAGCCCCGCCCTCCGGCCCGCCAGGCAGCCAATGCGGAGCCGCGGGCGCCAGGCTCTGGCCACGCCCTCGCACCCCGGCGGTCTGGCCTCCACGCCGCAGGTCTGACCAGAGCTGGGCTCCGCCGGCGCGTGGGGGCAGGGTCTGACCTACGGGGTGACTGTGAGTTGCTTTGGAAAAATGCTGCTACGACTCCACGGCTCTTTCTTCGGCCTAACTCCACCCGGACCCCCATTCACAGCCCGTATCTCCCACGCCACCCAAATCCCCAGTACTGGCAAGCCCCTACGTCCATCCTGTCTTTCTGCAGACCCACGCCTCCACTGAGGCATGCCCGCTCCCAGACCCTTCACGCAGGTGCTCCAGTCCACTGTTTCTCCCTGCTCTCTCGTCAGCCTAACACCCCTCGTCAAATTCCTAGCCCAAAAGTCATCAGATCCCAGCCTAAGACTCCAGATCCAGAGCTCTCAGACACACGCACCACCTTTAGTGGCCTCGGGTCTGTCGCCACAACAGATCCCTGCATAGGACCAAAGCCACTTGGCTGCCCTTTCTTGCTCCAGGCTGGAATCCGAGAGTTCCTCGCCCCATCCCACAAAGAAGGTGGTTTCCCTACTTAGCACTGGCTTCTTCGGGGCAGAGGGGGAGCAATCATCTTTACTTTGAGTTGTCTCTGACATGCCTGTGTAACAGTTCCGAGGTGTCACTAAAAACCCAAATAAACTACGTTTTCATTCTGAATTCCTAACTTACTGTGAGACGTGCCACCCACCTTCCCTCTGGGATGCCAAGATGAGCTCCAGATTTGTAATTCTTCCTGTCAGACTAGCCTGTCTTCAGACACAAACACACCCGAGGAGACTGCTCCATAGCACGAAGAATGTTTGTCCGCAGAACC
>PVJX010032694.1:0-20241 GCA_004027295.1 Dolichotis patagonum
TTTTTTTAAAAGATCACAGAGAAAATGCAAGAGACTAAGAAAACAATACAAAGAATGAACAAATCAAAGAGTTGGTTCTTTGAAACAATAAGAAAATTGATAAGCCACAAGCCAATCTTACTTTAGAAAGGAAAGAAAAACTCAAACTCATTAATAAAGGAAAGAAAAGGGCAAAATCACTACAGACCCTGTGGAAATACAGAAGTTAATCAATCCCTACTTCAAAAACCTTTACTCTCATAGGGTGAATAACACAGAAAAAATAGACAGATTCCTAGAAACATATGAATTACCAAGTCAAGAAGACTTGGGTCAAGAACATATAAAAATTGAAAATGTCATTAGAATGTTAGCAACAAAGAAAAGCCCAGGTCCAAATGGATTCACAGCTGAATTCTACAAGAAATTCAAGGAAGACTTAATTCCAACACTCCTCAAACTCTTCAATGAAATTGAAAGAGAAGACATGCTCCCTAACTCATTCCTGGAACCAGTATTACCCTAATACCAAAACCAGAGAAAGACCTAACCAGAAAACAGAACTACAAGCCAATCTCCCTGATGAACATAGATGCAAAAATCCTCAAAAAAAAAAATACTGGCAAACAGAATGCAGCAAGTCATTAAGAAGATTGTACACCATGACCAAGTGAGATTCATCCCAGGAATTCAGCGATGGTTCAACATATACAAATCAATAAACATAATACACTGTATCAATAGAGCCAAAGATAAGAATCATATGATCATCTCAATAGATGCAGAAAAACTTTTGATAAAGTCCAACATTCATTCATTATAAGAACTGTATAGAAAATCAGAACAGATGATCTTTACTTCAACCTGATATAAGTCATCTATGACAAACCAACAGACACCAACATATTAAATGTTTAAAAGCTGAAAGCTTTCATTTTAAACTCAGGAACAAGATGAGGCTGCCCCTATCACCACTCTTATTCAATATAGTGCTGGAAATAGTAGCCAGAGCAATTAGACAGGAGAGAAAAATAAAAGGAATAAAGATAGGAAAGGAAGAAGTTAAATTACATTTATTTGCAGATGACATGATACTCTACATAGAAGACTCCCAAAACTTCATTGAAAGACTTCTAGATGTAATAACCAAATTCAGTAACACAGCTAGATATAAAGTCAACACTCAAAAATCAATAGCATTCCTGTACACAAATAACAAACTCACTGAGAGAGAAATAAGAGAAGCCACACCCTTCACAATAGCAACCAAAAAAAGGAAATACTTAGGAATCAATCTAACAAAGGAAGTAAGAGATCTATATGGCAAAAATTACTGTATTCTTAAAAAAGAAACCAAAGAGGATAACAGAAAATGGAAAGACATTCTTTGTTCATGCATAGGAACAACAAACATTGTGAAAATGGCCATTCTCCCAAAATTATTATACAGATTTAGTGCAATTCCAATCAAAATACCATTGGCATACCTCACAGATCTAGAGAAGTCATTCCTAAATTCATCTGGAGCCAGAATGGACCTAGAATAGCAGAGGCAGTACAGTGCAACAAAGGCAAGGCAGGACACATCACAATCCCTGACTTGAAGTTATACTACTAAATACTGTGATAAAATCATCATGGTACTGAAATAAAACAGACCTGAAGATCAATGGAATAGATTAGAAGATACAACTACAACTACAAACACACTCAGCCACCTTATCTTTGACAAAGGGACCAACCATGTTCACTGGAAGAAAGATAGCCTCTTTAATAAGTGGTGATGCAGAAACTGGCTTTTCATATGCCAAAACCTAAAACTAGACCCATGCCTATCACCATGCACTAAAGTCAAAATGGATCAAAGATCTAAATATTAAAACAGAAACACTAAATCTGCTGGAAGACAAAGTAGGTAGAAATCTTGAAGATGTAGGGTTAGGCAGATAATTCACAAACAAAAATCAGAATGCAGGGGAAATACTCCCCAGAATCAACAACTGGAATCTTGCCTTATTAAAAAGTTTTTGCATGTCAAATGAAATCAACAAAGTGAAAAGAAAACTAACAAATTGGGAAAACATCTTAGTCAACTGTCCCTCAGACAAAAGATTTGTATCTAGGACACACAAAGAATTTTTTTAAAAATCAGGCTCCCAAAATTCAAAGACCCAATGCAAAAATGGGCATCTGAGACAAATACACACTTCTCAACCAAAGAAATACAAATGACAAATACATGAAAAAAAATGTTCAGCATCATTGGTCATTAGAGAAATGCAAATTAAAACAACACTGAGATTCCATCTCACTCCAGGAAGAATGGCTAGGGTTAAGAAAACCACCAATAACAAATGCTGGAAAGGCTGTGAGGAAACAAGGAACTCTTCTGCACTGTTGTTGGGAGTGTAGCCTGGTGCAATCACTGTGGAAATCAATGTGGAGGTTTCTCAAGAAGCTGGGATTAAAAATTGGAGGTTCCATTTGACCCAGCTATTCCACTTCTGGACATATTCCCAGAAGAATTGAAAACATCATACCACAGTGATATATGTGCACCAAGTTTATAAAAGCACAATTTGTAATAGCCAAATCTTGAAACAACACAGATGCCCATTAACTAAGGAATGGATAAAAAAGATGTAGTATTTGTATACAATGGAGTACTACCCAGCTATAAAGAAGGATCACATTGAGGCTTTTATAAGTAAATGGATGTGACTTAAGACCATACTCATAAGTTAAAGAAATCAAACTCATAGGTATAAATATTTATTGTCTCCTTAGTGTAAGAAACTGAAAGAGTACATAAGACACAAAATCTTCAATAAATATTGTGAAAGGATAAGAAACTGCTCAAAGGGAAAAATAACTTGGATAGGGAAAAGGAGAAAAGAAGGCAGGGAAAAGATAAAAGATATAAATTTGTATGTATATGTATATATATATATATATATATATATATATATATTTATTTAAGATAGCTAAGAATATTGTACTACTAATTCTATTCATTCTTGGAACAAAATAGTTAACATTCATTCAGTTAGATCAATATTGCATGCCTATATCTGGTAATCTGAGTAACTCTTTCGAAGATAACTATGCCAAATAACAACTTTTTTAAAGTTCCTACCACCTTATTTTGAAAGCATATATTGTTATTGTTTTGGGTTTTTTCTTATTGTTATTTGTCTGTTTTGTTTCTTGTTTCTTTTTTGTTTTTCCCTCTAATACATAAAGGATAGATGTACATGTATAGGCTTATACATGCCTAGAATTTCTCCTAAAAAGGTTACAAGAATTTTTTTTATTATGTGTGATATGGACAACTCTTTTGAAGAAAACAAGGAATTATATTAACCACTGTTCATTTCCTGTTGTCTTGGTTTGAAGTCTTGTAATGCTTTCATTCTTTTGTTTTGATTGGTTTTATACTATTTTGTTTTGTTTGAATTTATTGTGTGTGAAGGTATGGACCACTATTTCAAAGAAAACAAGAGATGTTATGATAACCACTGTTGATTTCCTGCCATCTTTTTTTAAGTCCTGTGTTGCTCATATTGTTCTGCTCTGATCTGCTTTGTTCTATTTTGTTTTATTCTCTTTAAAATAAAACAAACAAGTAAACAAAAATCTCTGTATAGTTATAGAAGTAATATGTGAAGTGTGATTCTGATTCTTCACATTAGCAATAAGATAAACTTTAACCAGTAGAAATGCATAGTTTTATTTATATAAATCATTTAATAATTTAATTTTATAAACTTTGAAATTTCATTAGTTTTAAAAAATTAAAGTTATCTTTTTAAAAATTGACAGTATTTATACTCATATTTGTTTTTAATTCTAACAAATAATTTTTAATATTTTAAGACAGCTTTTAAAAACATGGAAATAGGGCCAGGGGTTTAGCTCAGCAGCGTTAAGTGCCTGCTTAGCAAATGTGAGGTCATGAGTTCAATCTCCGGTACCAAAAAAAAAAAAAAAAAAAAAAGGAAATAATTTTAATAACGTATTTTTGATAAAATATATTAAGCACAAACATACATTTTATATTGTATATTACTGCCAAAAAGAAAGCAAATTATAAGAAAATTCTTATTAGAATGAAGTTTATAAGTTTGCTAGAATGAAGATAAGACTAACTTGAGAAAGTTCCTTTGGGATAAATATCTGAAAAGACGAAAAGGGATACAAACAACGGAATAGCTAAATATATAAGGAATACATCAAAATAAGTAGGATTCCTGAGAAACCTGTGCAAAAGGAAAAGTAATATTAATTAAGATATAAATCTTTATCACTCAGACATTGCTATTGAATACCCAGATATGAACAATAATTAATTTCAATCATCTGATATTTTTCAGTTTGACACTTAAAAAACATAGTACTATACATCTCTTTCAATGTTGTAATAAAAATTCATTTACCAAGATAGGAAAATGGAAATACAGTATTTGAAATTTATTAGCCTGACTAAACTATTTTAGATAACATCTAGATCTTCTTTTAAACTCTTGTTTTATGATTAAGATTTGGTGTGAATGCAGTTTCGAATGCCAAAAATAACTAAGTGATATTCATAAAGTTTTTTTTTTAAACTGCAATTTAAGAGGACGGTACGCACCCCAGCAGGGAGCTGCTGCTCTGCACCTCTCTACCACCTGAGAACCTAGGCTAGGCGGGACTCAACTGCCTAGCCCAGTCTTCTGAACGGTGGGAAAGACCACCAGTGCAGCAAGCACCCAGACTCAGCAATTAGATAATTCAGAGGAACACAAGAAAATGTCAAGCCAAAAGAGAAATCACAGATCTGTAGCCCGCTCAGAATAAGTCCAGGAGACTTAGACAGAAAATAAATTAGAAGCCACACACCAGAAATTCCTGAAATGATAGCAACTGAAGTAAAGAAACAGCTTAGTGCTTACATTGTTTAATTTTGCATGCATGTATCTGGTAGTCTGAGCATCTACTTAGAGGACAGAAGTATACAGTGTAGTAACTATTGTTGATTTGCTACTGTTTTGTTTTAGAAATCCAATATTGTTCTCATTATTTTGTTTTTATTCTCTTTAAAGTACAAGATATTAAGCCATTTACATGTATTCAAAATTCCCTTTTCCATGTCAGAAAATAATTTCATATATTCAAAGGCAGAGAAAATATATAATCTTTGAATAGTTCTTGAAAAAGTCATATAAAGATGTCCACCAAACAATAAAAAATGAAGATCTCAAGATTAAATTTCTGAGAAAATGGCAGTGCAAGTGTGCTCTTGTTACTCAACTGTCAATTCCCACCCAAATTACAACCACTTCTCTCACTCAGGAATGGAATGTCTGAGTTAAAGCTCAGATCTGTTCAGCTCTTTGGATGCAAGGAACCTAGGACTTTCCTTTCCAGGCCAAATGAAGATCTGGGGATCTGTAGAAGAGCAAGAGCCTTAGGATAAGGACAGAAGTCACTGGTGTAACATCATACCTCAAGAACAGTCATTTTTGCATCTCTGAATTGGCAGATTGACTGAATTCTTCTCCCAGATCTGAGAGGTCAAGGAAACAATAGATCATTCTCAATACGGATAAACCACCTTCTGTTAGGGCCCCCACTGGATCATGAGACAGAACACACCGTGCCTCTCAGAACTAGTGGACTTGCACTAGAGCTACACCGCAGACCTTTGGTTCTGAGCAAGAGTGGAGTGGGAGGCAAAGGAGGACACAATCCCTAAGCCAGCAGCCAGAATGCGGAGGAACACAGAACACAAAGAACCACGATCACCTCCTGAAACAAAAGCACTGAAGGACACAGAAGCCACCTTAAACAGAATGTGCTTAAAGAAACTTGATTACAAATCACAAGCCATGGGTTTTATTTTATTTTATTTTTTGGTATTGGGGATTGAACTCATGACCTTGCACTTGCCAGGCAGGCAGGCAGGCAGGCACTTATACACTGAGCTAAACCCTTGACTCCAAGCCATGAGTTTTAAACTTAAAATGTTAATAGATAAAGCAGAGAGAAGTCACTATGTAGATTTCAGTTCATTCAAGGTCAAGTTAAAGTCTATCTCAAAACATTCAGGTAACATGCAAAAGGGTAGTTCTCATGAGAGAAAATGTGAACACTGCCCAGGATGGGTCCAAGGACATTTCTCATTAAAAAAAAATTGTAAGAATGCCAGGCTAAGTTAAAGAAAATGGAAATGTATGTCTTGAAGTGGTCCACTGAGTCCCAGTTAGAATTGGGTAAAATATAGACACTTAGTTTCATAAAACTATATATCAAGGATAAAAATCATAAAAGCTTCTAGAGTAAAAGAAAAAAAAGTGTGAAAAAAATAGAATCATCTCTTCTCCACCCCACCAGAAAAGAAGAAAACTCTCCAACACTATAAAGCAAAATCAGTTTAGTTGCTTTCTTATTCAAATTTGAGTCCCTTTTAGAGTAATGTATTTTGCAAAGATGGTATAGGTCACTTGCTTTTGAATATTCCCCTACCTGAATTTTTTTCACTTAACTAGTAAAGGATATTTTGACTGGGTAACAGACACTTGTATAATACAAAATGCCAGGCACTAGTCTACACATTTTAGAAATAACTTAATCCTTGTAATGATCAAATGAAGTAGGTACTGTTATAACCCATATTTTACAGATGAAGAAGGGAAGTACAGAGGTTAAGAAATTTGCCCCAAATCACTCTGCTAAATGGCATAATTTTATTCTCTTTACTACTCTCAGCCAATGTGCATGTAATATTAAAAATCCACTAACAGAAGAGACATTACATAAATAAAAAGTAGCAATTCATGCAGATAAAATGGTCATAAACTTGTATGAAGTAATGACATACACATATTGGAGTTCAAAAACATTTGTGGATGAAAAAATATACTATGACTTAGAAAACAGTAAAAAGTCAACCTGATAGAAAAATGGGCTAAGGATATAAATATGCAGAAGAATAAATATGAATACTAAATAAGAATAAATAGTAAATACATACATCTATAATATATATGAAAAGATGTTCAAACTATTACTACACAGAGAATATAAATATATTTATGACATATCACCTTATATCCATTATAATTTTAAGAATTAGGAGTATTTAGTTAACACTTTTACTTGCCTTCACAACACTCACTACTTATTATTTTTATAATATTGTTCACATTTTTGTATTTGTTATAATGGGTACTGAACAATAAATTACTGCATTTTTACAATAATTCATACAAATTTTTTTTTTTGAGACAAGGTCTTGGTATATAATTCAGACTGGCATTGAACTCACTTATGTAGCCCAGGCTGGCCACAAACTGATGATTCTAGGTGATTCTCCTACCTCAGCTTCACCAGTGCTGGGCTTATAGGCATGCACTACCACTCCTGACAATTTGTACAATTATTGTATTTATTTGTTACTGCCAGTAGACTTCAAATTCCATGAGATGCAGGAATTTTCTCACTCTAGTACTATGTGCCAGACAAATGGCAAATATTTGTTACTGAATGAACAAATACAAGTGAACACCTATCACTAGTAAAGACACTAATAAAATGGAACTCATCTATACTTATGAAATGTGTGGATTTATAGTAACATTTGTAAATTTGTATACAATTAGACACCTTTATGACAATGTTCCTTTTAACCATGCCACAATCTAAATAAATCTTCAAAATACAAGGAGTTATATAAAAGAAGAATGTTTATAACAGTAGTAGCTATAGTGGAAAAATACTAAGGACAAGGGATGTTCACCAATAAGAACATGTTTGAGGGCCAGGCAGGTAATGAATGCCTAAAATCCCAGCATTCAGGAAGGTGAGGCAGGAGGATCCCTCAAGTTCCAGGCCAATCATGGTGAGTCCAAGGCCACCACGAACTATATGACAAGACCCTCTCTCAAAAAATCAAAAAGTAAAACAAATATATGGTCAGATAAAATGTGGCACATACACATCACACATTACACAGGCTTTCAAGAGCTCAAATTGGGCCCATGACTGTGCATTTAGAAAGACTTCTATAATGTTAAGCAAGACAACCAAGAGTTAGGTATGTACTGGTAATGTCAGCTCATTTAATGAAACAGTGACTAAACCTCCATTCTACACAATCATATATATCAGACCAGTAAAAGGTGAGATACCAGTTATTAATAAGAGGGTTTGGGGGCTGGGGATTTAGCTCAGCAGCATAAGCGCCTGCCTGGCAAGTGTGAGGTTGTGAATTCGATCCCCGGTACCGCCAAAAAATAAAAAAATAAAAATAAAAAAAAAATAAGAGGGTTTGGATATATGCAAAAAAAGAATCTGCTTTTACAGATTGACCACACCAAAATGAGCACAAATGATATTGGCCCAATGATGTAGAATATGTGACAAATATTGTAGATTATTGTCTTAGTTTTCACTAGTTGCTGAGACAAAATACCTGATGCCCAAAGTTGGGAAGGGAAAGGTTTATTTCTTACAGTTTTTGGAGGTTTCAGTCCATACTTAGTTGGCTCCAAGGCAGGGTGGCATGGCAGGGCCGCAGTTCACAGCCGCTGCAAACAGCAAGCAGAAACCGGCAAGACACACCTTCTTCCTGCCATTACATCACATCCTGGCTCCACCCCTTAGGAGGGTGTAGCACTGACACCACCAATCCAAGCACTAGACAATGAACCAATCACAAATTCATAATGCAAATACATGAGGCCTGGGGGCCACTGACATAAACCATGACAATTAATCTATCCAAAAACTATTGCCTATTATTTTTCTTAGTTAATAAGACACCATTCCTGACACCTATAGCTTAAGGAAGAAGAGGTTTACTTTGGCTCAGTTTGTAGAAGTTTCAGTCCATAGTCGGCCAGCTCCAAGGAAGGTGGAATGGCAGAGAAGAAACACGTCATAGCATGGCAGCAGAAAGAAGCGACTGTCGAGGAGGGAGCTATACCAACAGTGCTTAGCCATGGCCCCAGTTAACCACTTCCTCCAACTGAGCTTCACCACCCATCATTACATTTAGCTATAAACTCATGAAACAGCCAGGTGTGGTGGTGCGTGCCTGTAATTGCAGCACTCAGGAGGATGAGACTGGAGGATTGTTGCAAGTTTGAGGCCAGCCCGGGCTACATTGGGAGTTCAAGACAAGCCTGCATTATAAGTGAGACCCTGTCTCAAAAAAACCAAACCAAAACAATCCACTGAGGAGCATAATACATCCAAGATCCAGTCACCTCCCAAAGTCCACACCTGAGCACACGAAGCTTTACACATCTAGAAATAAACTATAACACTCATCATTCTATTCTCCATCTGGCTTTCAATGTAGAAGAAAAAGTGCCAGCAGCACTCTATTCCAGCCTCCCTTGCAGTTGAGCCATGACTGTGGAACCTGACCAATAGGAAGTAAAAATCTTGCTAGGATCTCTTAGAAAATTTTTTCTCCCTGAAATGAAAAACAGAAGAAGCAACAGATGTCTTTCCTTTCTAATTTTGAAGATGGTTAATCTGAGGAAGTCATGACTGGAGATGTAAGAATCATCTTTTAGCAATAAGAAACAAGCCAATAAAATTGAGAAGTTAATCCAAAGCCCTCACTTTGCTAAATTACGATAAACTCTACAACTGTTACTTCCAGCCTTCCTATTGTATTTGATATATTTAATGTTTCTACTATTAACATTAGTTTTAGGTGAGTATTTGGGTCAGCTGCAGTCAAATATTTTAAGCAACCCTGTGTTTATGTGGGGTTTATGAATACATGGACATTTTACTACCAAAACATTAACAGCACTTATCATGGGCTAGAGTGGTAGAAGACTCCAGATAGCAATTTTTTGTATCAGGAATCAAACTCAGGACCTTGCACTTGCTGGGCAGGTACTTATGCCACTGAACTATATCCCCAGTCCCTGGTTAGTTTTTATTTAATCTCTATGCTTTTATAAGGTATTTGAATACTTAATGGGCAAGTATTTATGTAATCAAATCAAAATAATAAAGCTGATATTTTAAAAATTATGACATCAGAGTCAGGCAGAAAATAAGGTGAAATAAAGATAAATTTAAATGTAAATGTGATTATAAAACATGGGCCAGATTGTCAAAAGTTACTAGCTAATAAAAAAATAATAAAAGTATGAAAATAATTTGAAATCTTAAAAAGTGTAAAACTTCAAGGGCTTAAGAGAGGCTAAAATATAATAGGTCATGTCATGGTTAGCACTGACAACACAGGTTAAAGAATTCTTCAGAAGGGGCCGGGGATTTAGCTCAGTGGCTTAAGCGCCTGCCTGGCAAGTGCGAGGTTGTGAGTTTGATCCCCGGTACCAAAAAAAAAAAAAAAAAAGAATTCTTCAGAAGACTTAAAAACATCTACTAATAAAAATAAAAACTAAAACATAAAGATATGATCTTGAAAAGGGTTAGAAATAACCAAAGTCTGGCTCCCAATTAAAAATAGACTAGGACCTCTCCCCTACGGAGGACTGCTACAGGCTGATGAGTATAGGTGAGCCTTCCCTCTGGATAAAACAAAAATATTGTCCAAGACTTAAACCACAACCTTTCTCAATGAAACACAGGAAAAGTATATGGAATTATCCCCCAAAATGTCATGAATTGAAATATTCAAAGTCAAAAATGCATTTAACCAACATGGCAGTGCATGCCTGTAGTTCCAGAATTTAGAAAGAAGCAAGGTGTGAGGATCATTTGAGACCACGCATTTAAGACCTGTCTGCATAACAAAAAATAATAAATAATCCTTTAGTCTCACCTACCTTAAATGAGGTCAGGTAGAATACTTTTAACTCAAAGCCTATTAAGTGTTGAATATCTCATACACATACAGAGACCTATGTTTTCTAAATATGAGATGTGAAAACACAATATTAAAAAAACTGCAAATTAATCAGTTGTTGAACATCACTGATTGCATGGTTGAATGGAACTGTGGATCACTGTCCCTGCTCCAGTATCACAAGAGTATTTTACTGTCTTACCACTAGCCTGAGAAGTTCAAAATTCAAAATACACTTCCTACAGATAGCACTTCTGCACATGTAAGATCCAAAATTCTAACTTGAAAAGATTATAGGTTGGGGACTATCTGTACTGTCAAAAGCACCTGATATTATGCAGAAAGGAGTCAGCTCAGAGGTGGCATATCTTAAACACCAACAAAACACGTTCACACCCTCAAATGCATGTGCAAGAACAAAGGTGAACCAAATTGACACAGTACAAAACAGTATCACGAAGATCCAGCAACCAAGAAAGAAAAAATTTTGAGAAAAGCCAGTAAAGTACACTTAAACTGAATTTCACTGTTTAAAATGGGCACATCAGAGATATACTCGGAGGCTAGACTGTGTGAGGTCTTGAGTTCAATTACCAGTAATGCAGATAAGAAAAAAAAAATTATCAAAAATAAAATGAAAAAGCAAACTTAGCAACAGATGGAGAATACTCCCTCAAAGAATATGAAAAACTTACAATCAAAAAAGAATGATTATTTTCATTAGGCAATTTTCAGTAATGGAAATCTAAAGCAAAAGCAAAAATAAGCTTGAGAGTGTAATCCTTAAAATATATTTGTCTCAAAATAGAAGAACGTTAAAACAACGTGAAAACACCTTTTCTCACCTTCCATTGGCAAAGACTGATATATTGCCAACATGCTCTGTAGGTGAAGATGAGGGGAAACAGGCACCCCGTACCGCAGGTTCATCTTGGTGCAAATTTTAATGAACTACATACCCTTCAACTTGACAACTCATGTTTTTATTGGCTTATGCTGAAGATACCTCATGTGGAGATACATGTACATCACACTTCGAAATTCTTTTTATCCCCTTTTCCTCTCTGCTTTCTCCATCCTTTTCCCTTTTGAAAAAAATCTATCTCCTTACTTTGTACGTCCTATTTTGCTATTTATACTCCAGGTTTCTCATATAAGAGGTCACATAATATTCAAATTCATGTGCCTTATTTAACCCAACATTATAGTCTAAAGGTGCATCCATTTTCCTAACATTATATACTGCAAACATCTACAAAACAAAAAAAAGGAAAGGGATCAAGAGATGGGTACAGGGGGAATGGAGGGAGAGAATGAAAAAAGAATTAAGATGTATTGTATGCACCAACTTCCCACAAGGAATGTAAAGATGATGTATCACAAGCATGTAATAATTGATTATGCATTGCAGCATTGTTTATCTGCAGGTATTGGCATGTATATGCTCATACATAGGAGAGTGTGGAACAAATTAGGGATGGACAATGAAATCCAATCTTTTTGATATACAAGAAACACAGGACAATTACTTGAACTATGAGCACAAGTGAAAAGTGCAACAGTATTTATAGTACCTTAATCTTTGCATAAGAAATAAGAAATGTATATGTACCTACTCCTTTGTGCAAAAAATAAAGGGAACACAGAAAGTAATCAGTAATCATACACAAGGCAGGTTACACCATGATAGAAAGGACAAAAGCAACAAGAGGGGAAAGAAGGATATCATTTTTCTAAGTATTTTATAAAATACTTAGATACTTTGTAACTGTTTCTAGTTATTATACATGCAGAGAGGAATGAAGAGATAAACAGAAAAGGAAATGAAATGGCAAAGAGAAAAGGAGGAAGTGGAAAGGTAAAAGGAAAGTAGGGAAAAGGTAGTGGGAGAGGGTAGAAGAAAGGAGAGAACAAGAAATGATATAGGCCGTTAGGAGGAATAGATAGAACACAGTATTTGAACTAGGTTTCCCAAATCTGAAACTATGTGAGCTCTAAACACAGTTTTGAATTTTATTCACAACAGCTCCATTTAACATTGAACAAGTATGTAATTATGCTGGAGTTGATGCTATCCCAAATGCAGGACAAAGTAACGTATGAAAAGGGAGAGAAGCAAGACCCCTGTGATGTTGGACTAGAATTAAGAGACACCAGAGTGAATGCATGGGCCTAAGGCATGATGTAAAGGTTTATAGAAATAGAAATATGTGCAAGTACACATATGTATTTGTACTTTCTAGCAGTCTGCTGTGAGACCTTACAGTAGCATAAGCATATCAACTGTCCAGAGTTTGGTTATTAAATTCCAATTTTCCACTAAAAAATCGGCAATACATGGAAGAATTACTGATTTCAGGGATGATGCAAAAATACAAGATGAGCCCAAAAAACAAGGGAAAAACATTTGGACTTAAAAGTAAATTCCACTCAAAGACTGAGGCTGGATATATAAAAATGACAAGGGGCAAGCTCCACAGAGCTCACAATGTTAAATCTAAGGCAATTTTGAAAGCCAACATAATGACAATTAACAGCTGAATAAAACTACAACGAAGATTGTTCTACAGATTTTACTAATGTGTCAATGCTAATGCCTTGAGTTTTGACCATTGTACTGTAACTATATAAGAAAATATCCTCAAGCTGGAGTGTGGTGGCAGGAGGCAGGAATCGAAAGTTTGAGTCCCACCTGGGCAACTTAGCAGGACCCTTTCTCAAAAAACAACAAAAGAACGGCTGGGGGACACAGCTCAGTGGTAGAGCACCAAGTTCAACCCTGCAGTACAAAAACAAAAAACAGAAACCCCAAAAACCCTTGCTTATAGCAAATACACATTAAAGACTTTAGGAAAAACACTGAAATATTTACGGCTAAAGGAGCATCACATTAATATATGATTCACAAAAAGATTTTAGAATTACTGTAATGATATCCCAACATGATCAATCTAAGTGAAGTAGATATGGAGATTCTTCGTATTCATATTCATTGCTTGTAACTGAAATTGCCAAAATGAAAAGCTAACATATCTGGATTTCACACAGAATTCTGTCTATTGGTCTGAAGTGGAACCTGCCCATTTAAGATTACAATCTACACTAAAGCCATAGAGACTTGAGGGGTCAGGGAAAAGCAATCGTTCCTAGAGGGAGTTCAGGGCAGATAATACTAGCACTACCTAGCTCAATGAAGACACTTTGACATATAAAATAAGCAATTAACAAAAATTATCTTTCAGCACAAATAAACTTTACATTGCATTTATAAGGCAAAAACTCTTACATATGCAAGGAAAATAAATGTATCTACAAGCGTATTAGAACAAAAGCTTCATTAGGAAATTTTTGCTTTATTAGCGTTAACCAGTAATGAAGACAGCCTGGGCTGCGTGTGGTGGCACATGCCTACTGTAGTACTAGCTAGCACTTGGGAAGCTGAGGCAAGAGGATTGTCAGCTCAAGGCCTGCCTGAACTACATAGTGAGACCCTGTCTCAAAAACAAAGACAACTCCCCCCCCAAAAAAGCCTGACATACTGTAATAACCTAAGAAAAGATTCTGACCCATTACAGACTTACCATGAGGCCTGTCTGTTTAATATGTAACAGAAGCTCAATAGATATCTGAATGGCTAACTAGTGGATCTACTTTGACATTTGTAGGAGACTAGTAACACCTTTTAGAGGATCAGAATTCTTGGGGATAAAAAATGGATGTGCACATTTCCTCCATCTTAACTTGAAACAAGCTGACTCCACAGTTGGACAGAGTAGATATAAATCCTCCCACTATACAAAACGAACTACTCATATTACTGTAGATGACACAGGCTTACTGAACTGTGATCTTAAGTAGGCAAATAGTCTTCCACTGATTACACCCCCCCCACACACACAAAAACAAAACCAACCTCTATAATGCAGAGAATCTACCTATGCAAAATCAGCATTACTTTGGACAGATGTCTTATTTAGCTGAGTAATAAAACTATGTGGCAAGAGAACGCCTTGAGTTTTCCATGAATATATTTTGCATTTATGTGGGAGTACAAGTAGAGTTTGCTGGGAAAAACAAATGGAAAATTTGATAGAATGTTTGGCTTTTTTTAAGTGCTGAGGATTAAGCCTAGGGATTCTGAGGTACATCCTCAGCCTTGGAAACGTTTTGCAAAAAGCATAATCAACATAAAACATTTACATTAAGTACAAGAAACTTGAACTGAATAGCAAACATCTTCGGATTTGTGGCCACTGTGCAGCAAATTTGCCAAATCTGCCACTTTGGCAAAGAACAGCTGTAGACATATATTTAAATGGGTGAGCTCATGCATCAATAAGTTCTTTAGAAGGTAAGGAGAAACAGACTAACAGGACAGTGACAAATACTTGAAAATTTAAAAGACAAATATTTGGAAATTTCTGCACAAGTGTCAAGATGGATAGAATCCAAAGATGGCAGAGGTACTAGAAGATGTAGTATCTGAAAACAGACCGCCAAAAATCCCTTTTTCCTCTGTAACAGGCATAGGAAATGTTATGATTCCCTTAACTATCATTTTGGCACAGTTACAAAACTTATGAGTGGAGAAGTGCAAGACACTGCAATGTTTAACCACATTTATTATCTAAAAGGGAGTACAAGAATACAGGAAGGGCCCTATAAAGGTGTATGTAATATACTTAACAATTTGTCTAAGATTGACAAAACATGAAATCTCATGCCTCACATTTCCTATGGCACATCTGACACACCAAAAGTTGTCACATACCATGCACAAACCACCCAAAATTGAGTCAAAGGTTGATGAACAGGAAGAGGGGGCAGGCAAAAGCCCCTTATTAACAAATCAAATGCGAAATGGAAACTACAACAATAGAGCCATGTTTGGGAAATGCTATCTTCTAGTAAATTAAGTTAAATTCATTACAAGGGTTAAAAATGAAACCAAGTCCAGTATCAATTATTTCATTCAAGACTTTTGAACATTTACATGTCTATAATGAAAATGTACTACTAGCTTACTGCCTTTGAGAAAATGTTTTAAAAGACTGACTTGTATTTATAAGAACAAAGAAATTAAAAACTAATCAGAAACTGGTATCAAAGTACCAAAACAGCAAAATTTACAAAGCTGCTTTGTAGCACAAAGTAACAAAACAGATGGTGTATGAACAGGTAGAGAATAGCACTGCTTTAGAAAAGCAAACTGTCCTCATTATACTTACAACTTCATAAAGAGGGACCTCTAAAGACAAAAAAGCCAAATAGATGGACAGATTGGAACACTACAATTAAAAAAAAAATGCCCAAACTTAATACATGATGCTAGGAAGACAATAAAAAAGCTATGCGTATGTTTAGAACACCTGGTGTATGTGTAGAAAACTTTTTAGACATTTACAATGTATTTGAGCGGTACTATACAGAAAACTAAAATTGAAGGAGAGCAGTTGTTCACCTTCCACTCTTCATAGGGAACAAGCATGTCTCATGTTTGGCAAAAGTTAAAAAAATTATGGACTGGTACCCTGGAGGGATTGCTACCTTTCAAAACCACACCAATGTGGATACAATTACATTGAAACAGTACAATATACTTTTTAAAAGAAAGTGTTAGAGGGTTGTCATATAATCAGAGAACCATAAATCTTTATTTGATCAATCAAAAAAGTGGAAACTAGGTCTTGCAAAAAACTACAACTTACACTTGCTGGAGTCTATTTAAAAACTCAATGTTAAAGCTCAATGTTTCATTGTAACTAACTTCATTTTATACTTACCTCTAGATCCCACAATCCTCAGCAATATAAACTAGATTTCAGTAACAAAAGCTATCTGTGGAACTTAAAAAAACACACTAATGATAAATAGTGGCTTCTAAAATTTTGTAGCAATGTCTAGTCCACTTTGAGCTATATGCTCAGTACCAAGAGTATTAGCGTTATATACTATTATTTTCCTGCAATGGCAGCAGGTAAATGACTTCTCTGAAAAATTATAAGCAACTACAAGGTCTGAAGTAGAGAATAAAGGGACAAAATTAGTATGCGAAAAATTGGTTCTTCTGAATTTCATGTGACCACATAACAACTTACTCTTTTGCTTCTCCCAGTGGAAATCACAAGAACATAAGTTTAAATCTATCCAAGCAGTAGGAAGGCTGTTTAAGATTGGAATTCAAAGCAAACAGGAAATGATGGAATATTAAGACGCTACAAAACAGCATTTGATACTACCGGAGTATACAGAATGGACCTGGATGTTTTGGGGAATGATGGGTACACGAGCTGGTCTGTGCTAATATTCAGGAAACCAACATAGAAGTAGTATTTCTCAAACCATTTCTGATGAAGGATGAGTCTTAAACCCTGCAATGTCAAATACTTTTATAGTACTACACAAAATTTCTCAAGTTTCCTGAGACATGGTGAATACATTTTTCAGTGTCAATCTGGCCTAAAATTTTCAATTTTTTTAGAGGATTTGATGTCAACTGAGATAGTGATTGTTTTCTTTCCCCAATAATAATGAAGACAATCCACAAGAAATAATCAAGAGAGGGGCTGGGGAGTTAGCTCAGTGGTGTAAGGGCCTGACTGGCAGGTGCAAGGTCATGAATTTGATCTGTAGTACAAAAAACAAAACAAAAAAAAAAAAAGAATGAATCAGAGATAACAGCCTTGCCATCAACTTTTAATTTTAAAACGTAAAACATTGCACTATCACAATGCCTTACTAAATTTATCATTTTGAATGCTTTAGCATTTAAGAATCTCAACTTCTATCAATTAGAACATTTTGCTTTGCCATTTACTTTAGAAGGTACGACATTTAAAACTGCATATAAAAATACTTATATTTTTGTCACCTCTTCCACTTTCGCCTCTAACATTCTCAAAACTCCCTCAACTACTTTAAGCTGGTTGCTAAGAGTAACTGGCTTCATTATCAAAGTAGAGAAACGTTTATGTCTGGCCTATAAACTCATTACAATCTCAAGTAATTTATAGCCTATTACATAGGACTGACTGAATGACAGTACACTGTGATTACAGCATCTGTAGACTCAAATTTCCACGATTCAAATTCACACTTTACACTGACATAAGCAATTAAGATACATAAATCTTTAATGCTTATGTTTTCCTTTGTGAATGTAATATCACCTAGATATCAAAGGATTATTACACAGGTTAATGTACATGTAAAATGCCTGAAACACTGCCTGGCATGAAAATTACTACAGTAAGTATAACTATTGAAATTCTCTTTCTGTAGAACTGATAAAACTTACATTTATTAAATGTCACATCCTATAATGAATTACTATTCATAAATTAAAGATTACTTCAATTTTCTATTATGAAAATATATAATATGTTGGACAAGGAGGAAGGAATAATTCAGTAAGGTTATGCAGGTTGCAAGTCACTGTCATACCTAAAGGGGTGACTAGAAAAATTAACCACCCCTCTCCACACTGAGAAAAGGATTTTAAACAAACAGTGACCCTAAACTGCATTTTAGGATTAAGTTCTATTCATTGTCAACTGATCACCATCACTTTTAAGCAAGCTACTGAAATGCTCACAACTGTACATACCAACAGTGAATCAGCTGACACAATCATGCAAACTTAGAACAAACATTAGTTACAGATGTTGCAATTATAAAGACAAGATTCTGTATTTCTAGAGTATTTAACAAGAGGTGTCTGTGATCCTAACAATACCCTGACAGTAATCTGTGGTATCACTTAAAACTATTTTAGCCAGGTTTGGTAGCACACGCCTGTAATCCCAGCACTCAGGAGGCTCAAGCAGGAGAATTGCTGTGAGTTCAAGGCCAATCCAGGCTATATAGTGAGTCCAAGATCAGCCTGAGCTACACAGCAAGAACTTGTTTCAAAAAACAAAAACAAAACTATTTTAAATTTCTACAACAAAAGCAAACTATTAATTCCATGTTTGTTTTATGAGGACTTTTTTCAAAATTATTAAGTTTGAATATGATCAACTCATAACTGCCCTTTAAATTTTTCTCAACTAATGATTTTCATTTTGCTATCTACAGTTCAACTTACCATTTATTCTATGATAGTCAGAGATTATGCCACAGTATCTGAACTATACAATTATGTATCAGAGACAAAATATTTTCAAGTTTGTCTTCCAATGATACTCTACAAAAAGTGTATCAAGTTTACAGAAAACCATACAATTGACCATACACAATTGACCAATACAAATGTCTTAAGATTTTTATTCCATTCTGTTTAAATAACACTAATAGAAGTCTAAATGCGTATGTCCACTTGTTTTTCCCTGTTCTGTCCGTCTGACACATAAGAACATCTCAACTCAGTAATCAAGTCTTATAATCAATTATGTTAGTCACATGGTGATGCACCAAAATCCCAATTCTCATAAATTTTTAATACATCTGAAGTACATTTACCTAATACTGAAGAACTGTGCCTTACTTCATTAAAAACAAAGATAGCCACATCAGTTTAATTCCATACATATACTATCTATTCAATTTATTAAAAATTGTAGTAAACATAATAAACTAGTGCTCCAAATGTATGTTGTTCATGTGGAAGACACTACAAGAGAAGACACAGAGACTGCCTTGCAATAAAAAGTACAAATTTCTTCTACAGAGATGGAGAAATAAAAGGACAAATCTAGATGTCTAAAAGACAATTCACTGTACACATTTTATTTACAGTTTTGTACACTGTCTTAATATGAATGGGACTGCTTTTCTACTTGAGCCATTTTTAACCAAAGCAAAATAACCTAAGCAATACAAAGTATTAAAATACAGCATAAAGATACAAAAACAGACATACTAATTCTAGTTAGGAATGTAATTATGATGTTACATTTTTTTATAATCCACAATTGTGTTTAGGAAATCACACAAACATAGATCACTGATTTGAATGAAATGCATAAATTTGTAGCAAACCTTTGCAGTCATAAAAAAAAATTACCAAAGAATGCACAAAATTAATGTTTATTCCACCCTTGTGTCATATTCCTGGATCCTTTACCAATGTTACATGAGGAAAAAACAAAAGCAAAGCAAATGAAAACCTGAAATCAAAATCACTAATGTTATCAAGTAGGGAAACAAATAAATTAAAATCTAGCAGCCATCAGCAAGAGTACAGCAAAGATAATGCTGTAAAAAGAAACAAAGAAAATTGCTAGAAAACTGCATCATACTCTTTCAAACCAGCAAAATATGTTCCTCCATACAACAGAAAGTAGTAATTTTTTTCCTGTTACAGAAACACAAGCTCTTTTTTGAATAATGTGAATGGGTAAAATGTGTTTGTAATGGTACTTCTACTAAGCTACTACAGAGTGAACTAGGAACACATTTATGGATTCTGGGGATGATGTATACTGTAATACTTTGATTGGGAT
>PVJX010032695.1:0-20240 GCA_004027295.1 Dolichotis patagonum
CCAGCACTCAGTGCTGATTGCTCCTCCCCCTCCCAAGCCCGGAAAATACTGTTTCTCTCCATGAAATGTATTCCTTTCTAGGTACGTCGTTTACTTGTGTATGTTATCTGCCTTCCTCACTAGAACGTCAGCTGCAGGAGGGCAGGGATCTTGTTTGGTTTCTGGTTGGATATCAGTGTTTTATTTCTTTGCTTTTTGTGTTTTTTAAAGAGATGAGGGTTTCACTATATTGCCGGGTTCCCGAGCTCAAGTGATCCTCCTGCCTCAACCGCCCACACAGTTGGCACTGCAGTTGGGACTGCAGGCGCGCCCCAAGCCCGGCTTCCCAGATGCTTAGTGTTGTATGGCACATAGTAGGTGCTCCATAAATGTTTGCTGAATGGTGGAGGGTGAATGAGGATCATAACCCTCTACCCCAACTCCGCCCTGGCGGGCTGCAGCTCTAAGGGAAAAGCTCCAGTAGATGGGGCCGTTTCTCTCCCGTGGGGATGAGCGGATGAGCGGCCGCCCCCAGGTGGAGAGCACGCAGCGCATAGAGGCTGCGGCCCAGAGGTGTTCAGAGTTCACCTCAGGTGAGCAGGCGACCAGTTCTGGCCCCGCCCCTGGGAGGCTGCGCCTACCCTACGCAGGATGTCCCGCCCACTAAGGTCCCGCCCCTCAAGGGAGGATTCGCCTGCCATAGCTCCGCCCACTACCGAGGCCACACCCCGTTAGGAAGGATAGGCCCGGCCTCTGTGCCGAGGCCCCGCCCCTTCCGAGGCCCCGCCCCCTCGCCAGCTGCGGTGCCCGCGACGTTGAGCTCCGACCTTGCAGCGGCGCGGCGCAGGCGGGAGCCGGGAGGAGCGGAGCGGAGTGGAGGAAGCAGCGCCCCGAGCGGTCTCCCGTGAGCGGCGCGGAGACTGTGTCCTCGACCGACGCCCCAGGCCCGCCACGCGCCCCCTCCCACGGCTCACTTGGCGGCAGGTGCCAGGTAAGAGCGCAGCGCCCGCGAGGGACCCTGGACCTGCGCGGTGAGCATCTCCCGGGCTCAGGCCCTGCGGTACCGGCGCCCGCGGCCCAAGTTCCAGCCCCCACCCGCAGCATCCTTCCCTACCCGCGCGGGAAGGTGCCATTTTTTCACCCCTCGGGCGACGCCGTCGTCCGGGAAACTCTGCGGGGAGCGTCTCGGGGGTCCCGGGAGGGCCGGCGATCTCGGGAGCGGCCTTGCGCAGCTCCCCACCCCCGCGCCCTGGCTGTGGCGGAGCCGGGTAGCGGAGCCCAGTCTTCCAGCTCGCACCGCCCGCTGCGAGGCTTGCGTTTCTGGGGCCCCTCCCCACTTGCTCTCCCACCCTAGAAACCATGCCCACCTGCATAGCTTCACACTGCCGTGCGTGCGAGGATTTCCCGCCCCGTGCCCCACCCCCTGGCGATGTGGCCTCCCTGCTGCTTTGGATGGCACAGGGCCAAGTGACAGTAGGCGCACGCTAGGAAGGGCTCCCCGGTTGGCCAGGGCGCCAGGCAGCAGCTACCTGAGCAGCTTCCCCGGGTCCCCATCCCAGGTGACAATATATGGGTGCAGCCAGGCGGGAACCAGGACCGAACTACGTGGGCCCAGCCCAAACCCATCCAGGCCTCGGAGACCCCACGTGCCCCCGATGCACCAAGGGGACCGGGTCAGCCTGAGCATGCTGAGCACCAGGGGCACCTTGGGGTGGCAAGCTCACCAAGGGAGGGGCGAGTGGAGGCCACCGGTCACCCAAGTCAGGACCTCTGCCGTGGCCCCTGAGCAGCCCCCAGGATGAAGGGTCAGGTCACAGTGCTGCCTCCATCAGTACCACTTGCCTCCATCAGGGCTGTCATGGGGAGGGTGGGAACTGTGAGCTGGGTGGCCCAAGGTGCCTAGCGTCACCCCAGAAACTGTGACTGCTGTGGTTGTAGTGGTCAGTATTCATCACCTGGTTGCTGCAGACTCCTTTTCTGCAGCTGACAGCCGGACTTGTTCCCACCAGTGCCTCCTCCACTGCACGGGAAAGTCCTTGACAAGGCCCCCAGGGGGATGGGCCACCTGGTAGCCTGGGCCACCCCAAGCATGTGGGGTCCAGGCAAGTGGCCCCTGGTTTTCAGGGTCATCTTGGGCCCCAGGCAGGGCCTATTCTGGCATCTGGCCACCACCTTGTCCTTGTCTCTTGGGCTGCACGCGTCACCCATGTGCCCACTTTGCCGTCCAGCTGCACCTGGCGGAGCCCAGCCATGTCCTCTGCTGGAGTCATGAGCCAGAGGCCAGACTCGAGCATCCCTGCCACCTCAAGGGCCCACAACTCCGGGTCTGCTCTCTGTCCCCTTCTCCTTCCTGCTCTGTAACTTTAAAAATAATGGGAAACCTGTCCCCAGCCAGCCCTGTAACCCGACCTGACCTGCGCTGACCAAGCTGGGTCCTACTGGAGGGAGCTGTAGAAAAAAGACTCAGCCCTTGGGGGACCACGGCGCCATCTGCCATTGCTGCTCTGCCCGGTTTGTGGGGTGGCCCTCATTAAACCCCGCCTCCTCTCCCCGGGCCGATGGCCTGTGGAGTGTGCTTTATCCCGGTGGGGATGCATAGCTGAAGCTCCCCGTGGGCGGCAGCCGCCTGGGTGTCTGGCTGCAGTCAGTGGGGAGAGCTGCTCTGACCCCCGAGCTGCTGTCCAGCCTGCTCCTCTGTCACGGCGTGGCTCCAAACCCCAGCTACTTTCAGGGGGCTGCGGGAAGAGGCAGCAGCCTGTGGTAGCCCGGGTGGCCCTGGGCCAGGCGCTCCCTTCTTGGGCACCTCCGGGAGCTCGCCCACTCGCTTGCCTGCGCGCCGAGGCTTCTGCATTGCAGCAGGACGCTGCACGGGTAGCCCAGCCAGGCCGAGGACAGGCAGAGCCCGGGCAGAGGTGCGGCGCGGCTGGTCCTGCGCCCTGACTGCCCCCCACTTGGCCCTGCTTCCTCCAGGGTGGCAGCTGCTGACTCGGCAGCCAGCCTGTCCAGACAGACTGAGATCTGCCAGAGGCACTGGGGTAACGTAAGGGCACAGGCTTGGGGACCTCACACCCCACACCCTTGCTGGATCCCAGGCCCCTCCTTAGCACCATTGGGGTCTCACCTGCCCCATGGAGAGACCGTTCAGAAGGAGCAGAGCTCTGGAGCCCAGATTTTGGAATTTCATGTCCGGGCTCCGCCTGGCTGAGCGGCCTCTGTTTTCTCAGCTGTAAAATGGGGATAACAGCACCTACTAGATGGGACCCTTGTGAGCATCCGTGCAAGTAAATGCCTTAGCACAGCAGTAAGTGAGTGACTTGCATGTCAGCCAGCTCTCCTCACCCTCACCACCCCCCATCCGCCACCTGCCGCCCGAGCCCCTCCTGCCCAGACTCAGTTTCCCTCATATGAAACACCCTGTTGGCCTCTGTTGACAGGAGACGTGTGCCAGCTTCACCCAGTGGCTCTGAGTTCACAGCCCTGTGGCGCTGTCACCCTTCTGTGTGACCTCGGGCAGGCGATGACCCTCTCTGGGCCTCAGCTTGTCCACCGCTAGGCGAGGATGGTGACAGTGGCTATGTCACGGGACAGCACTGCCACTCCCGGATGCCTACTGTGTGGGCCTCTCGGTCCACGGGTGGAGTCAGCTGCCGGAGTCTTTCTGGTACCAGCTCAAGTCCTGATTTGTGTCCTTGTCACTTGAGTGTCTTTATCACTGAGTTGACTTTCCGCAACCTGTGCCTCAGTTTCCCCAGTTATAAATGAGCTTGTGTAAGGATGGCTCACTCCACAGCATGAGGTCCATCCCCTCAACATGGGCACCAAAGCTGCAGGGAGGGGCCTGGCCCACGCTGGCCCCCTCCACCTCCGTGACTTGGTTTCCCTCCTGTCACTCAGAGCCTCCCCCTTCCACCTGGGGGCTCCAGAGCTTTGCCTGTTTTGCAGATAGGAGAGCAAAGCCCCGTCCCCAGCAGGACTGGCCAGGAGGTGGCGCTCAGGGACTTGCCCAGCCCAGTCCCAATCCTACCCTGGACACGCTCCTCTCCCAGACTGAGGTCCCAGCCCTGCTTCCAGTCTCTCGCGCCCTGGGTGAGCCTGAGAGGCCACTGTCAGGACAAAGTGGGGACACCACAGGGTGCTGGGGTGGAGGGCGAGGGCCGCCTGGCTGCACAGGAAGATTCTGGAAACTTCCAGCCGAGGCACAGGTCCCCACACCCTCCCCACTCTCTACTGGTCCCGTCAAGGTTGGGGAGGAGTGTGACACACGGGTCTGGTGCCCACTGCTCACAATAACAGTCAGCAGCCATGAGTGGGCACTGGGCACTGTGCCCAGGACAGACGGACATGCACTGGACTTCACGGGCATGCCTCACAAATGCGGAAACGGGGTCAGAGGAATCGGGAGGAGTTCAAAGAGGGTCCTGCTGCCCTCAACCTCACCCTTATCCTGGTCCTCTAGTCCTCCTTGCCCTGCTGCGGTCTCACAGGGCCTCATGGCCTTCCTCCGTGCCTGAGGCACACGCTTCCTCATTGCTCCTGCACTGTCTGAAAGGCTTTTCCCTGCACCCATGTGGCACATCCCTCACCTCTGTCCAGTCTCGGTCCAGTGCAGTGAGGGCTTCCTCACCCCACCCCATCTACAGCCCCCTCACTCCCCACCTCATCCCTCATCTTCCTCACCTCTTTTTGTCCCTGTAGCCTGTATCTCTTAACATTCACTGTCCTTCACTTGTTGGTCCCCCGTGTGAGCTGTCATCTGTGTCTTTTTTGCTCACTGTTAAATCCCTGGTACAGGGGCCAGGGACACAGCTCAGCGGCACAGTGCCTGCCTGGCAAGCACAAGGTTCTGAGTTCAAGTCCCAGCACCCCTCCCCTCACCAAAAAAACCCCAGTACACAGAGCACAGCCACCACAGCTTTGAAAAGACCCCCTGAGAACCAGGCACGGTGGCCAGGCTGAGGCAGGAGGATCGCTTTGAGTCCAAGTCGAGGCTGGCCTAAGATTGTGGAAGGAAACTGCCCAGTGCCCTGGGAGGTCAGCACGCTTGTCCTTGTCATTTTACAGATCAGAAAACTCAACTCCAAGAGGCCCCGAGAGTCACCCGCGGCCCCACAGCTCCACTGCAAAGCTGACTCGAGGCCTGGCCTCACCCCGCCGAGGACCATGGCCTCGCTGTCGCCGCCGCCGTGAGCCGCAGCTGGGTCTCGGCCCCCGCCCGCCGCCCGCCGGCAGGATGCGGCTGTGGAAGGCGGCGGTCGTGACGCTGGCCTTCGTGAGCGTGGACGTGAGCGTGACCACGGCCATCTACGCCCTCAGCCGCCGGGACCGCGGCCTGCTGGACGACCTGCGCCACTTCAACGTCTTCGACTCGGTGCTGGACCTGTGGGCCGCCTGCCTGTACCGCGGCTGCCTGCTGCTGGGCGCCACCATCGGCGTGGCCAAGAACAGCGCCCTGGGGCCGCGGCGGCTGCGGGCATCCTGGCTGCCCGTCACGCTCGTGTGCCTCTCCGTGGGCATCTACGCCGTGGCCAAGCTGCTGCTCTTCTCCGAGGTGCGCCGGCCCATCCGGGACCCCTGGTTCTGGGCCCTGTTCGTGTGGACGCACGCGTCGCTGGCCGCCTCCTCCCTGCTGTGGTGGCTGCTGTCCACCGTCCGGCCCGGCACTGAGGCCCTGGAGCCTGGCGCGGGGCCCGAGGCCGAGGGCTTCCGTGGGGACGGCCAGGCCCCTGCCGAGCAGGCGTCGGGGGCCACGCTGCGGAAGCTGCTGTCCTATACCAGGCCCGACGCGGCCTTCCTCGTGACTGCTGCCTTCTTCCTCATCGTGGCCGCTCTGGGTAAGTGACACCCAGGGGACAGTCCCCTCTCCTCTCGGGGATGCCTGCCGTGTCACTCGCATGGTTCCAGCATCCAAGTGACGTGAAGGGAAAACACTGCAATTTTTTTGTACCAGAACTCAAACTCAGGACCTTGTGGTTGCTAGGCAGGCACTTATGCCTCTGAGCCATGTCCCCAGCCCCTAAAACACTGACTTTCACTTCTGTGTAGTTTGACCCCCTGACTCTCCTGACCCTCCTGCCCAGGATGAACTGTTAGAAAAGATTCTAGAAACTCCCAAGTGGGCAGAAGACCAGTGTCTTCTTTTGTGCCAGCCACAAGCGCACAGGAACACACTATTCCCTCCCTCTCACATGCTTTCTTTGGTGACTTGGGCTTTTCACTTAGTATATTTTGGAATTTCCCCCATTGAGACCTCATTCCCTTTTCTGGCTGTATAGTATTCCGCTGTGTAACTATAGCATAATTTTTTTAGTTGGTTCCCTGTTGTCAGATGCTCGGGGTCTTGAAGTCTTTTTCCTCTGACAGTGGATGCCTGTGTTGATACACCTTTTGCATAAATGTGGGTGGATCTGAATGGTAAATTCCCGCAAGTGGGATCTCTAGGTTGGAAGAATTTCCTCATAATGAAATAGAGCAGGATAGAAAACCAGAGAGGCCGGCTCTGGGGCAAGGCGCCGCTGCCCCAGGACTCTTAGCCATGTACGCTGGTGTGTGGGTGTTCTTGGGCATCCGGCGTGGCTCCTCCCAGCGGCCCGTGGGGACGAGGCCCCGCAGGGTCCATACTGCGTAGTTCTGGGGACAGCACAGCCTGGACCTGGGTGGCAATCCGGCACCTTAGCCATGGTTAGCCCTTGCCGAGCCTCCGCCCAGTCTGCGGTGGGATCAGCAGAGTCTTCATTTCATGGCCTTGCAAAACTGCGTGAAAACAGACCGGAAGAGCTAGATGTGTGCACACCTGGGACCGCAGCACTCGGGAGGCTGAGGCAGGAGGATTGCCACGGGCTCAAGGCCAGCCTCACTGTACAGTGAGACCGTCTCAAAACACTGCGGAATCCTTGGGCTCTCCTAGCTCCCCATCCCAGGGGACCCTTCTGGGCCTCAGGCCTGGCCCAGGCTCAATGAAGGAACCATGACACTGCCTGCGTGGGCTTGTGTGACCCCACAGCCTCGTGTCTCCGCTGCTGGGCCCGTGTCGGCTGGCACACGCTGAGGGCCGCCCGGTGCTGCCGCCTGTGGGCGGGACTGTCAGGGCCAGGCTCAGATGTGGGCTTCCTGGACCGCTGCGATCCACGGCGCTCTCTCACCAGGCTTTTCCATCTAGAAAGGGGTGGGGCGGGGACCACTCTCTGCGGGAAAGGTTGATTTCAGTGTTGAGCATCTCCTGGGAAAACGGACTCTTAGGCTGGACGTGGTGGCGCATATCTGTAGTCCCAGCTACTCAGCAGGCTGAAGCAGGAGGATCACGCATTCAAGGCCAGGCTGGGCAGTTTAGCAGAACGTTTGTCATAAGAAGTGCCGGGCTGTCACTGTCACCGTGTTTGCCTAGCGTGCAGAGACCCTGCGTCCAGTCTGCAGTCCGGCAAGAACAGAAAACAGAACATAAAAGATGGATTCTTCCATGTGGGTTTCTTGGCCACCCAACGGCATAAATGTGGACAAGAGATGTGAAGGCTCTGAGTTCGCAGTGTCGTCTATGGGGAGAGTGAAGAATAAATCGCCGCTGCTGAGAGAATCCCAAAGCCCCGGGGATCGCTGAGTCGGGGTGAGAGGGCGGTGGGGTCCAGAGACGCCGAGGGCACAGCTGGGGTGCAGGGCCCTGCCGCTGCCTGCCGGATTGAGTGAGCGGTGCCTGGTACCCAGGGTGTTCTCACCACGCCTGGGTAAACTGAGGCAGGAGTGAGCTGAGGCGGACGGGACCCACGCGGTGAAAGCCCAGAGGGCCCCATGGGCCATGTCCAGCAGAGGGCGCCGGAGCCCCACCTAGCGCGTCCTGCAGGCCCAGCCTGCGCTGGGGTGGGGGGTCCCACGACCGAGGGAGCTCAGGGCGGGGTGAGCGGGGACCCTGACCCCAGTGCCCCTGCGCCCGCCCTGCCCCCCAGGCGAGACCTTCCTGCCCTACTACACGGGCCGGGCCATTGACGGCATCGTGATCCAGAAGAGCACGGAGCAGTTCAGCACGGCCGTGGTCGTCGTGTGCCTGCTGGCCGTCGGCAGGTAGCCGCCCCGCGCCTGCCCTGGGGGCCCTGTCCCTCTCCGTCACCTCAGTGACCAGGCCCCGAGCCAGCCTGGTACCTCGTCCCTGCAGCAGGCAGGCCACGTCCTAGATGGAGGCTTCAGCCCCTGAGGGTCCCCTGCCACCCTCCCTGGCTAGTTTCGGGCAGCTCTGGGTCCCCTGTCCCCAGCCCCTGCCCTCATGGCGGTGGTCCTGGCTGTAGACCGAGAGGGGCCCGCGGTGGCGGGGCGCCAGCCCTGGCAGCGGGAGGGCGGCTGGGTGGTGGCTGCCGCTCCCCGGAGGCCGCCGCGCTATAACATCTCTTATCTGCAATTAGCTCATTTGCCGCAGGTATTCGGGGCGGCATTTTTACCCTCATATTTGCCAGACTGAACATCCGTCTGCGAAACTGTCTCTTCCGCTCGCTGGTGTCACAGGAGACGAGCTTCTTTGACGAGAACCGCACAGGTGGGTGACACCCAAGCCAGGCAGGGTGGGCCCTGGGGAGCTGGGCCACCCTGGCGGGGGGCGGGGCTTCTGCTGTGAGCTGTGGCCACGGTCAAACCCAAGCCGGCCACCCAGCCCCACCCGGGCTCCCAGCTCCTCCCTCGGGCACCCCAAGCGTTCCCCGCCGCAGCAGGAGCTGAGCTGCCCGTGTTCCAGGGGACCTCATTTCCCGCCTCACCTCGGACACCACCATGGTCAGCGACCTGGTCTCCCAGAACATCAACGTCTTCCTGCGGAACGCGGTGAAGGTCACGGGCGTCGTGGTCTTCATGTTCAGCCTGTCGTGGCAGCTGTCCCTGGTCACCTTCATGGGCTTCCCCATCATCATGGTGGTGTCCAACATCTACGGCAAGTACTACAAGGTAGGCCCCGCTCGGCCCCTGGAGCGAGGCCCTGTCACCTGTCCCCGGGAGGGGCTCCGGGGACTGAGCAGCGGCGGAGGGCTGCGCGTTTGTTCGTCCTCGGATCTGTAGCTGTTTGCTGAGCACCTACTATGTCCCTGCAGTGGGAGACGCCAGGGACGTGGGCCGGCCTGGGGGAGAGCCCCGCCGTGAGCCCAGCAGTCAGAGCCAGACAGCTGCCTGGCAACAGCCGAGAGCTGAGGGCCACAGCAGAGGGCGGACGTGCTGGGCAGGGGTCACCGTGCCACCTGGGGAGATGGTGCTCGCAGTGGAGCAGGGGTGCCCCGCGACTCGGCCACTGTGTGTCCCCGCAGTCCCCACCTCTGTGCGCCTGGGCCTCGCCCCCTCCACACTGGGAGCAGAGCTTCCGGAGGCTGAATCAGGCGGGTGTCAGCGGGGTGTCATCCCTCAGACCCACCGCCAGCCAGGCAGGGCCAGGCAGAGCACACTGTGGCTTCTTGGCTGGGAGTTCTGGAATCTCCCTGGCAGTGGCCCCATCCACCTCATTTGTGCCAAGGGGCACAGTGCTCCCTTAGCAGCCGGCGTTTCTTGTATTGTGTACAACCTGGGCAACCGTCTCAGGCCTTCCTGCTCTACGTCAGCCCAGGATAGGTGCTGAGACTCCTTTTCTAAAATAATGACTGGAAACCATCATCGTGAGGCGCTCCTTTGTGCTCTGTTTTCTTTGTTATGGGTTTTCTTGCTCTTGTTTTTTGTTTTTTCACTGTGTAGCTCAGGCTGGCTTTGAACATGCAGTCGTCTTCCTGCCTCAGCCTCCCAAGTGCAGTATTACGGGAATATGCCACCACACCCAGCTTGAATAGCCTCCTTTGAGGACTAAAATTGGTTTAAAGTGCTCTCCTAACTCGTCGATCCCCCCGCTGAGATCACGGTGGGGGAGACTGGACGGTGGGGTGGGACTTCCTGCAGGAAAGTGAGAGCCGGGCTGGGGATGGGGCGAGGCTGTCTGTCCCGGTCACTGTCGTCTCCCCCACAGCGGCTCTCCAAAGAGGTGCAGAGCGCCCTGGCGCGGGCCAGCAGCGCGGCGGAGGAGACCATCAGCGCCATGAAGACGGTGCGCAGCTTCGCCAACGAGGAGGAGGAGGCCGAGGTGTACGGGCGCAGGCTGCAGCAGGTCTACCGGCTCAACCGCAAGGAGGCGGCCGCCTACACGTCCTACGTCTGGGGCAGCGGGGTTCGTGCAGGGGCGCAGAGCCAGGGGCCCGTGATCAGGACGGTGGCAGGGTGCAGAGTCTGCAGACAGAGCGAGTCCCCCGCGGCCCGGGGCCACCTGGGAGGTGGGCCGGTCGGGGAGTAGCTGGGGCAGGAGGGTCACCGGGAGTTTGAGGCCAGCCTGGGCCTCACTGGAGCTTCAGGGCAGGAAAGAACCGGAGGTCTGGAAGGGGGGCTGGGGTCCCCCTCCCACACAGGACCCTCCCAAAAGTGCCAGCCGAGGAGGAAGGGAGCAGCTCCGCCATGGAGATGGGGCTCCCGTTTAGCATCCAGCGGTTAGCCTAGCTCTGGCCCTGGAGCACGGACAGTTGGGACCCTGGGCAGGTTGTTATGGAGACCCTGATATCCAGCCACCGCAGGCCAGTCCCTCCTCAGGAGCCCACACTGCCCAGTGACTGCACCCCACTTGGAGGCCCGGCGGCTCCCGAAGGCTGGCGGGGGTGGAGGGAGGCGGCCTTGTGCTGGGCGGCCGGGCTGGGCGGCCTCCCGGTGCGGGCGTGCAGGCCCGGACCCAGACCCGCTCTCCCCAGCTCACGCTGCTGCTGGTCCAGGTGAGCATCCTCTACTACGGCGGCCACCTCGTCATCTCAGGCCAGCTGACCAGCGGCGACCTCATCGCCTTCATCATCTACGAGTTCGTGCTGGGGGACTGCATGGAGGTGAGGGGGCGGCGGGACGGGCGGCGGGGCGCCCGAGGGGCACGAGGGGTGCCCGGCCCGGACGAAGAGCAGGACGGTTCAGAGAAACCAGAAAGCCCGGACCCTCTCTCAGGAAGGGAAACTGAGGCTCGGAAGGCTGTGGCCGTCCCGAGCTGGGCCGGCAGGCAGGGCCTCACCCAACCCCAGGGCAGACCTGCAAACAGCAGAGGGGTCAGAACTTGGGCCCCAGGACGGGGTCAGGGTACAGCCAGATTACCAGGGCTCTGTGCTTCCAGGAAATTCAGGGACAGCACAGTGGCCTCATCCGTGTCCCCGAGGGCCTGGGGCTCGGCGTTCCAGCCCAGGCTACCCCAGTGAGCCCAGCGCGTGGTGGCGGGCAGTGGGAGGGCGGCCTGCGTGTCCCCCAGGCCAAGGCCCAAGGGTGCGGGACATCAGCAGTGTCCAGTCCGGTCCTGGCTGCTGCGTCACTGCCAGAGTCACATTTGTGCCATTAGTGACTCAGTGGTGACCCTGCCTCCAGGCAGCTGGGAGGGGTGGTGCACACCCGTCATCCATCATGGCGTGCTGGGAGGCTGAGGCAAGCAGGTGACAGGTTCCAGCCTGGCCCGGGCAATTTCA
This sequence comes from Dolichotis patagonum, assembly GCA_004027295.1. Lineage (NCBI taxonomy): Eukaryota > Metazoa > Chordata > Mammalia > Rodentia > Caviidae > Dolichotis > Dolichotis patagonum. The sequence goes on from PVJX010032695.1 coordinate 11,445, forward strand.
GGACGCCTCTGTCACCGCCTCACTGGGCTTGCTGCGTTTTCTCCCCTGGAGGCGTGGTGATGCGTGTCCCACTGGCTGGGGGGGGCATGGTAATGACCAGGGCACTGGCCACTCTTTTTTTTTTTGTACCAGGGATTGAACCCACAACCCTATACTTGTCAGGCAGGCACTTAGGTCACTGAGCTAAATCCCTGGCCTTGGCCACTCTTGTTGCTAACAAACCACCATGTGGCATTTACCCCACTGCCCACCCCACCCGCGGGTCACGCCCCACAGCCCTGCAGTGTCCCCAGAGCCGCTGTCCTGTCCTCGCCACTCCCGTCTCCCAGGCGTCCCTGAGCGGCCGGTGGACAGGACGCGCGTCCGTCTGTCCCTGCAGTCCGTGGGCTCCGTGTACAGCGGCCTGATGCAGGGCGTGGGCGCTGCCGAGAAAGTGTTCGAGTTCATTGACCGCCAGCCAAGCATGGCCCGCGGTGGCAGCCTGGCGCCCGAGCACCTGGAGGGCCGCGTGGACTTCGAGAATGTGACCTTCACCTACCGCACCCGGCCGCACACCCAGGTCCTGCAGGTGCGGACGCGGTGACCCAGGGAATGAGCCGCAGGGCAGTTGGTGGCCGCAGCAGGCTGGGCAGAGACAGTCATGGGGGGCTTCCCAGAGGAGGCGACACCACATGAGCCTTTCGCCACTCAGGTAGCCAGGCAGGTGGCTCTGCAGAGGACACAGCAGGCACACAGGCACCACCAAGGTGCCTCCTGGCGTCCCAGGAGGGAGAACTGTGGGGCGGGGGTGGGGGGTGCCTGGCTGCGTCTGAGGCCAGGCCTCCCCCACATCTGGTGCCGCTTGGCCCTGCAGAATGTGTCCTTCAGCCTGTCCCCCGGCAAAGTGACAGCCCTCGTGGGGCCCTCGGGCAGCGGGAAGAGCTCGTGCGTGAACATCCTGGAGAATTTCTACCCGCTGCAGGGCGGCCGTGTGTTGCTGGACGGCCAGCCCATCGACGCCTACGACCACAAGTACCTGCACCGCGTGGTAAACAGCCGATGCGTCCCCACCAGCCCCTGCACCCAGCTGCCCGGGCTCACAGAGCTGCCACTTTATTTCCCTCTTCCGGTTCTGGGCACTGAACCCAGGGGGCGCTGAGCTGCTTCCCAGCCCTTCCTGCTTCACATTTGGCCCTCAAACCTGAATTTCCAACCTTCCTGCCTCAGCCTCCCCAGTAGCTGGCATTTACAGGTGTGCCCCAGCACGCCCTCCACCACGCCCACTTTCCTGCTGTTCCTCAGTTCTGCTGTCTCTGAGTTTCCCCAGACCCACGGCTCTGTTTCGCCTGCTTTGAACCCGACCCAGACAGGACGCAGCACGGGGAGCACATCCTCGGCTTCTGGGGCTGCAGAGTCATCCAGCTGCGGATTAAAGACATTAGGGCAAAGTCGCAGCTGGCCGTGGTGACGCACGTCTGTAATCTCGGCTCTGAGGAGGCTGAGGCGGGAGGATGCAAGTTTGAAACCAGCCTGGGCAACTTGGCAACTCTGTGAGGCCCTGTCTCAAAATTTAAAAAGGCCGGGGAATATGGCTCCACGTAAGGCCCTGATTCAATCCCCAGTGCAGGGGAAAAAATTGTAGCCAGGAGTGGTGAGGAACACCTGTAATGCCAGCACTCAGGAGGCTGAGGCGGGAAAATTGGAAGTTTAAGCCCAACCTGGACAATTTAGTGAGACTCCACCTCAAAAAAAAAAAAAAAAAAGCCAAGACAGGAAGTATGGGAGTGTGAGGCTTAGGCCTTTGTGGAAGGGACTTCACACCTGTGAATTTGGGTCTCGGCACCTCTCTGCGGACACAGAGGCCCTGCTGTGCTCCCCTAGGGCTGCGCCTTCTGCTTGGTGCTGGGCACTAACGCACTAGTTCAGGGCAGGGCTGTGGAGTTGTTCTACCATTCTTCCCGCTGAATGATGACCCACCATGTTAAATGTCACAGTCTGTGTTTTCTGCTTTGGATGGTACTCCAGTTTTCCATGAGCCACAGTTCCCATCAGGAAGGTGGACAGTTTGGCCCTGTTTCTTGTGTCCACGGGTGTGTCCCCCTCGAGGGGAACCCTTAGAACAGAAGGGTCTGGGAACGGCAGATACCTAATAGGTCCTTCCGTCACCGAGTTCCAGCGATGCTCTCAGCTTACGCAGCTGATGAGAGTCCAGCAGCTCCGCCCTCAGGTCCTCTCTGGACGCAGAGGAGGCTGTTCATGACCACGAGGGCAGGCCTTTGAGAAACGAGACCTGCACACCTACGTCCGTGTTCACATGTGAGCGGGGGGGCCTGTCCGGGTGTCCAGGCTGTAGATTAGAGAAGGAACGGGCTGAGAGGGCACTGCCCTGTCCATCCTCAGCCCCTGAGAAGCTGAGGGTTGGCACAGAGTCCAGGCCTCCTGGCCCGCTCTGACTGCGGGCGGAAGTCACAGGCTGAAATAGCCTTGGGTCCCTCATGCACCAGAGGGAGATGCCAAGGAGGGGTTCCTAAGTCTGTGACCCAGGCTCCTGTCCCCCAGAGGGCCAGGACACTTGGCTTCTCAGCCGCTGACACTGCCGGCCCCCAAGTCTGCCCCACTGAAGATGGTACTGATGGGCCGCTTGCTTTTCCTCTTTTGTGCATAACCTACTCCTTAAGCTTAACGGTTGTGTTTGAGGCAGGCTCTCGCTATGCAGTGCAGGCTGCCTTGAACTCCCCTTGTAGCCCAGGCTGCCTGGAACTTGCCGTGATCCTCCTGCCCCAGCCTTCCCAGGTGTGCAGGGCCAGGCCCAGCGGTTCATCTCTTTACAGCAGGATGACTCTTCCCTGCGTTTGTAGGCGAGATTCCTAGCCAGGATCATGGGACAGCAGCACCTTTGATTTGTTCCCTTAGAAAGCTGGACAACTGTCCACGAGGTCCTGGTGGCCTGAAGGCTCCCTGGTGAGGCCGAGGCAGGCAGCGCATGGGGGCCCTGCGTGCGCGCTCCCCTCCCGGCTCCCCGGCCGGCCCGGCTGAGCTGCCCCCACCTCCGCCCGCCCGCAGATCGCCCTGGTGAGCCAGGAGCCCGTGCTCTTCGCGCGCTCCATCTCCGACAACATCGCCTACGGGCTGCCCGCTGTGCCCTTCGAGTCGGTGGTGGCGGCCGCGCAGAAGGCCAACGCACACGGCTTCATCATGGAGCTGCAGGACGGCTACAGCACGGGTAGGCGGGGCGGGGGGTCCGCCGGGGCCGGGGCGTCGCTGTCACCCGCCTGAGCCGCGCGCGCACCTTGCCTTGGCGGAGACGCGCAGCCGCAAAGTAACCATCCGAGGGGGCGGCTTGCCCGGGTGCGCGGCTGTCGTCCCCGGGAGGCTGAGGCAGGAAGATGGTCAGGTTCAAGCCCAACGGGCAATTTAATGGCCCTGTTTCAAAATGAAAAAACTTAAAGGGGTTGGGGATGTAGCTCAGTGCAAAAACCCTGGACTTAATTCTCCAAACCACAAAAATAAGCAGTAAAAAAGTAGATATTAAGCGGCATTTAGTATGTTCACGGTGCTGTAGAACCGTGACCTCTGTTTCATTCCTCTTTTAAAATCGAGCGTTTGGACTGGGGATGTAGCTCAGTGGCGTAAGCGCCTGCCTGACAAACGTGAGGTCATGAGTTTGATCCCCGGTACCTAAAAAAATAAAGTCATGTGGTTACGTTAATCGTTAGAACCGCTTGACTTTGCTGGTCCTGGTGGCGCACACCTGTGATGCTGGCACTTGGGAGACTGAGGCAGGAGGATCACTGTGAATTTGAAGCCCCCCTGGGCTACACAGTGAATTCGAGGTTGACCTAGACTAGATAGTGAGACGCTGTCTCAAAATGGGGGGGGTCACAGCTGACTGTAACCCCAGCGCTCTGGAGGCCTGAGGCAAAGGGATCAAAAAATTGATCTCCAAAAAAAAGAAAAATACATCCCCAGCGCTGCACACTTTTGTTTTGAGGCAGGGGCTCACTGTGCAGCCCAGGCTGACCTTGAGCTCACAGTGACCCTCCTGCCTCAGCCTCCCAAGTGCTGGGGTCACAGGTATGCAACAATGCTGGGCTGGTTTGGGGTTTCTCAATGCACATATGAAGGTCTATTTTTATTCCCCTATCCATTTACAGGAAAGAAGCTGTTCCACATGGCAGGTGTCCCTGTGACCTTCCCACAGTGACAACTGGGGGCTGCCTGTCCCTCCTCCCCCGCCCTTCCTCCTGTCCTGCAGTGTGTGGGCCTTCGTAATTATTTATTTAAATTTGATTCCATTGCTTACCGATGGGCTTTTGTTGATAGAGTTTTTTTAAAAAAATTTTTTTGGGAAAGGTTCTTGCTATATAGTTCAGGCTGGCCTTGAACCCACAGTGATCCTCCTGCCTCAGCCTCCGGAGTGCTGGCATCACAGCTGTGTGGAACCGTGCTGGCCGAGCTGATAGGTTTTCTGTATTTGTTTGGGTTTTTTCCAAGAACAGCCCTGCTAGCCGCACAGGGCAGAGTCCTTGGGGCTGTGTTCGGGAGAGGGTGGCTGGGTGGCGGATGTGCCCAGAGAGACCCTGGGGCTCAAGCAGGGCCATGTGCTGGTCAGGACCGGTGACACGGGGTCTCTTGTGTGTGGCAGGACTGCTGTCCTCACTGGCCTCTGTGGCCAGCGGTGCGCACACTGTGCTGCCCCTCGGCCGCCGTGGCCACTGCTCTGGAAAGCCTGGCGGGCAGCGGAGGGTCCACTGCCTCCTCCCCTCACCTGTCCCTGCCCTCTGCTCTCGTCCCCAGAGACGGGTGAGAAAGGCGCCCAGCTGTCGGGTGGCCAGAAGCAGCGGGTGGCCCTGGCCCGGGCCCTGGTGCGGGACCCCCCCGTCCTCATCCTGGACGAGGCCACCAGCGCGCTGGACGCGGAGAGCGAGTACCTGGTGAGTGGCAGTGGCCGCCAGCCCCTGCCCACACGCTGGCTGGGGCGGGGCGGGGAAGGGGAGCCCTGGGCCTGGTCCCCCCGGCTTCCAGGTTCCAGACAGAGCTAAGGCCGAGTCACACAAAGGGCGGCAGGGCCCAGAGACCGGCCCGGCACTGAATCTCAGGTGTGGACTTCGGGGTGCAGCTTTTCCTTTGTGGCGCCAGGGATCGCAGCCGAGGGCTTCTGAAAACACTTTGCACAGAGCTGCACCCCTGGCCCGCCCACAGCTTAGCTGTGACCATGACCTGGAGCCAGTCCCTCCCGAGTCTCATTTTCATCAGCAGAGAGCAGCCAGTAAGCCCGGCCAACCTGGCTACACCGTGAGTTCGAGGCCAGTCTGAGACCCTGTCTCAAAAATCCAAAAAAGGGAAACCACGGAGAGCTGGGGCCGAAGCTCAGTGCAGACCCCCGAGCACTGTCCCCTCCTAGGCCGAGTTAGGTGGCGGCTGCCAGCCCCAGGGGATCCGGCTCCCCCACCCCAAGCGGCCCCTCTTCCCTGTGTGAGGAAGACGTGAGTCAGGAAGCAGGCTCAAGTTCCACTGTGGCAACGAGACAGGTGACACAGGAGACAGGGCACATGGGAGGGGCCGCCACTGTCAGCGGTGACACCTCGGACACCAGGGACAGCACTAGGACCAGCTCGGGCACTAATCACTGAGCTCCACTGTCCTCCGTGATGACTGAACCCAGGGCTTCGCCTGCACCATGTTATGTCCCCAGCCTTTTGTATTTACTTTTTTGAGATTGACTGTCACTGAGTCACTGAGTTGCCCAGGCTGGGCTCGAGCTTGGGATCCTCCTGCCTCAGCCTCCCTGAGTCCACCACCACGCAGGCTTTTTAAAGGGAGAAGCCGGGAGTGGAGAGGGGAGCGCGTGGGAGCCGGCCCGCTTCCCCGGGTGCCATCCCCAGGGAGTGGCTCTCAGGTCCCCTTGGTTTTACTAAGTTTTAAGCTTTTAAAACCCAGAGCAGACAGGACTCAGAGGCCCCGAGAGTCCCCAGTCCCGCTCAGCGAGGTCCAGATGAGATGGGGACGTTCGGGCCGACTGTCACGTGCCCGCTGGACGGCGTCACTCGGAGAGGGCGGCCTGCCAGGGCTCCCCCAGGGGTAGGGGGACAGGAAGCAGGCGGGGCCTTGGGGAGAGTAGTGTGGGTCCCTGGAGGGGCGGAGAGGGCCGAGCAGGCCCTGAGCTCCGCCCGGTCCCCAGATCCAGCAGGCCATCCACGGCAACCTGCGGCGGCACACCGTGCTGCTCATCGCGCACCGGCTGAGCACCGTGGAGCGCGCGCACCGCATCGTGGTGCTGGACAAGGGCCGCGTGGTGCAGCAGGGCTCCCACCAGCAGCTGCTGGCCCAGGGCGGCCTCTACGCCAGGCTGGTGCAGCGCCAGATGCTGGGACTCGCGCCCGCCCTGGACGGCACCATCACCACTGCCGCCGGCCACAAGGAGCCGCCGGCCGACGGGGACCTCAAGGCCTAGGACGCCCGCCTCCCTGCACTGAGCCCGGCCCGGGCGCCCGGGAGGCGCGTCCTCCTCCTCCTCCTCCTTGTCACCGCTTGCCGCCCCTCGCCCTGTCCTGGCCTGCGTGAGCCACCCACCCCTCCGCCCAGCCCGGCTCCTAGCAAAGGTCACGACCGTCCGGGGTTTTTACTGCTTGGTTCCGCGCACTTCGGTCAACTCCTAGATTTCAAAGATGTTTTTCCCCATTGGGAGCAGAGGGGTCACCAAGATGTTCTAGAAGCTTCTGAGCCGGGAGTGGTGGCCCTGCTGCTCGCCTGGAGGGTGCGGAAGAGAAGTGGCCCTGCCTTGGCCTCTGCAGCCCAGGGACTTCCCTGTCCCAGAGGGGGCGCAGGCCCAGGCCCAGCCCCGAGGCAGGCCAAGGGCAGGTGGGAAGTGGGGACACCTGTCACCGTCACCCCCAGCCCAGCTACCGAGCCAGGCTCACTGTGAACACACCGACCTCGTGGGGAGCGAGGCCTGGGCAGGCGCTCTGGGCCTCGCCTCCCTGCGCTCTGCTGCAGGAAGCCCCGGGGCGTCCGCAAGCTGCATTCTCTTCTGCGCCACTGGCCAAGCCCAGGCCTGGCTTTGCCCAGGACTGTGAGACACAAAGTGAACTTGGTCAATAAAGTGTACTACCTCTGACCCCTGACCTCTGGCCTCTCCTTGGGTCACCTGCACCGTCGCCTGGCTGGGTTCCTCCAGCTCCGCCTGTCAAGGCCCTGCCCCGGCTCTGCACCACCATCTGTCTTCTCAGCCCCAGGGCCCCGGCGTAGACATTCATGTCCATCTGTCTGTCTGTCTGTCTCTGCCAGGCTGGTGCAAGGCAGTGAAAGTGGTCTCTCTGAACCCCGGGACTTTTTGTGCACCCAGATAGCTGAAGCCAGCAGGCACCATCTGCAGCCTGAGAGACGGACAAATGCAGGACAGACCACTTCACACAGAGGCTGACACTGGGCGGGGTGGCTGTGTCTGTCCTCCCAGCGCACTTGGGAGGCAGAGGCAGGAGGATCGCCACAAGTCTGAGGCCAGCCTGGACTGCTTAGCAAGACCCTGTCTGGAAAAACCAAAATCTAACAAAACAGAGACCACTTTGCTCTCGGGCCCACCTGGATAAGGCAGGCCATGCTCTCTGGCGGTCACACCTGCGGCTCGTGCCAAGCAGGGCCTCGTCCAGGTGCCAGGAGTTCCCGTGGGTTCTGGGGGCACCGCTCGACCTGTCTCAGGGGGGAATTTGCAGCGACCCTCGGGGCTGTGTGGTTTGGGGGTTGGGTGACTGTGTTCAGAGGGAGCAGATCTTCAGAGGTTTCTAGGGCCTCGGTGACTAGCTGTTTACTGGGGGGTCAGCCTCTCTCTGTTGATGGGTGCAGAGTCCCTGCATAAAAGCTGGACCAGAGCAGCCGGGCGTGGTGGCGCAGGCCTGTAATCCCAGCACTCGGGAGGCTGAGGCAGGAGGATTGCTGTGAGTTTGAGACCAGCCGGAGCTACAGTGTGAGCTCAAGGCCAGCCTGGACTGCATAGACAGACCCTGTCTCAAAAAAAAAAAAGCCAGACCAGAGAAACGCACCCTGGGCCCTTGGCCTGTGCCCAGCTGCAGGCTCGGGGCTGGCACTGGCGTCCCGGGCCCCTGGGGCTTCTCCGCTCTGCCCTCTCTGCACCCCTCCACCAGGGCCCCTGGAGCCTCCGTCTCTTTCCTCTCCTATCTTGTCACTCAAACCTAGAAGTGGATCCTCACTGACAAGAACATTCCAGAAGCCAAGCTCACCTGTCTTCAGAAGAAGGCAAATAAGATTTTTTTTAAAACGCCTTAGTTGGCATGGCGATGGCACGTATCTGTAATCCTAGCGCTCAGGGAGGCTGAGGTAGGAGCATCACGAATCCAAGCCCATCCTGGGCAACTCAGCTGCTTAGACCCCGTCTGAAAATAAGAGGCTGGGGTTCAGGTCAGTGTGGAGGCCCCAGGTTTGGGTCCCTATACAGCCACACTGCCCCAACACGGTCTTCCCACGCTGTACTCCTAACACTTGGGGAAACTGAGGCAAGAGGCTTGAAAGTGCAAAGCCAGCCTGGGCAACTTAACTGGCCTGTGTCAAAAAATACAAAGGGCTGGGGATGTGGCCCAGTGACAGAGCGCCTGCCTAGCATGCACAAGGTCCTGGGTTCGATCCCCGGCACTGCCAAACAATCAACACGAAAGACGGTGACAGGCGTGATGACGTCTTGCATTGGTGACACCCGGTACACAAGGTGCTGCTGAGCTCCGAGTTCGGGGACATTTCCATCACCTAAGAGGATCCCGTGCCCTGCGCCCTGTCTCCTTCCCCTCCCCCTCCGATCCCCCCCCC